>VZTU01026859.1:180281-265123 GCA_013400835.1 Zapornia atra
CGTCCGTGTCCGTGTCGTCACCGACGCGCAGTACATGGGGCTCAAGGGCTCCCAGATCGGCCGCCTCCGGCACGCGGGTGCGGGGGCTGTGCGGGGCGGGGGCTGTGCGGGGCATGGGGCCGGTTCGGCCGGGCTGCCGGCGTGGGTCACCGCACCGCTGAAGAGCTGGTTGTGTCTTTGTAGGGATCCAGGTGCGCCACGACCAGGAGAGCGGTTACATGCACCACAAGTTTGCTATCGTGGACCGCAGGATGCTCATCACCGGCTCCCTCAACTGGACCACCGAGGCTATCCAGAACAACCGGGAGAACGTGCTGGTCCTGGAGGACGCCGAGTATGTGAAGCCTTTTCTGGATGAGTTTGAAAGGATTTGGGAAGAGTACAACCCCATCCACTACAGATTTTTTCCCAAAAAGAATTAAGCGGCTGAAGTGCCTCACAGGGCTTGTGGAGTGCTGAACAGCTGGCATTCGTTGACTTGGTTAATGGTTACATACAGCCAGCATCCTGTGGTCCAGCTGGGTGTAGTTTAAGTAAGCTCCTCTGGAGAAGCAAAGTGCTCTCCACCCTGAAGTGCCACAGGTCCCTTGCTGTGGGTCGTTCCCCTGCTTAGAGGGAGTGACCCAGCTGTTGGGTGAGTTGTTTTGTGAGAGTAGCTGGGATAGAAGTGAGTCCTTGAGCTTAACACTATGGGCTGGCTTTTGCCATGCCCTGGCACGGCCAAGGTGTGTTCATACAGCAGTGGGCAGGTGTTTCAGTGGTGAAAGGGACATTTTCCAACTTGGGATACTCCAGAATAGAGTTGTAGCCCAATGGTTCCTCTATATCAGCAACTCTAAAGAAGAGTTGAGAGGCTACAGTGAAGCACAGGAGATAAAGTGCCTTGGTTACAGTTCTTGTTGGCATTAACTGTTGATAGTTTGTAAAGGGAAAGTTTCAGGAAATACTTGAAGTGTAGGTTTTGATGGTTTGCACATTTCCCATGGTTTAAGATGAGCAGAGTTCCAGTGTGAAGGCACGAGAACAAATACTGATGACAGCAAGTGTAGGGAACTCTGGGAAAAACCCAAGAAACTGTTCTTCAGTTGGTCTTGAGGGAAGAGATGGCTGGAGTTGGCACACCCACTCCAGAGTGGAGCAGTGGGAGGAAACCCCAGTTCATTGGTGTGGGGATATCCCACCCCACTCTGGTTCAGTGACTGGCCACCCATGTGGGCAGCAGCAGGGTGGGGGACACGCAGCGAGCTACAGAGAAGAAAAAAGCAGGGAGAGCTCTGTCCCTATGGTTCAGGGTGGCACAGTGGTGGGTGTAAACTCAGGAAGTTCAAAAACTCTGAATAGCGTCTGCATGCGAATTCCTTTATCATTTTGTAGCACTTTCTATTCACTGTAAAGGTCTTAACGTTCTGTTACCAGTTTTGCTTGACAGAGCAGTGCTGTGATCAGCCCTGTTAAATAAACTGTTTGCACAGAAAAGCTCAGCATTGTCTTCTCATTTTTGCACTCTGGGCTGACCGTGTGGCTTGGTTGTTCCACAAATCCAAATCATTAGAAATCCCTTTAGCTCCCCAGGTGTTATTTGGGATACATGGAGTAACATCAACAGGTGGGAGCTCTGTTCTGTTCAGTTTGGGGAAGCTGGTGTGGGACAGAGGGGAAAAAGTTGCTACCTGTGGTGTAGCAACTAGGCAAGAAGGTCATTCTCAAGTAAATCCCACTCAGCAGCATTAGGTTGACACTACCTTGCGCGTGTTGCTGCGATTAAAATGCTGCCTGTTGTATCTTTGTTGTGAAGTGTGACTAAAGGCAAACAGCTCACTTATTTCCAGGCTCTGGCCTCTTCTTCCCCCCCCCCTTCCTGCAGTGGTGTCCTTGAAAGAAACCTCTCGCTGCACAGCATGCCAAGGGTGGTGCAAAAATAGTTTATTACGATATAATTAAAGTTAGGTAATTGTATTTACAAAATAAAAATGATCAGCTACATCCATGGGAACCTAGCATGTCACACAAGATTTCGTAAGGAATAAACACTGTGAGAAAAAGTGGTGTTTCTGGTACAGTGAGTGGTTGATTGGGAACGGTGGCTCTTAAAAACAGCACTGAAATAAACTGGAGTGGAAGGGAGAAGGGAAGGAGAGAGGAACTCGTGAGCACGGAGAAAGCAAGAAACAGGAGCCTCCAACACCCATTTCCCTTCGCAGAGGGAAAATGCCTCATCTGAGATGTTACTTCCTGACCAGCCTGTGGAAAGAGGCTGTTCTGCCCTGCGGATGGACAGGGCTCGGGGACACCCGGGCTTCCTCCTCTCCCCACAACCCCACTGAACTCAGTGATAGCTCTGGGTTCGAGCCGCAGGGGTTTCCAATCACTGTGAGGCTGCAGCATCCCAGCAGTGCCCAGGTACCACCACCCCTGCTCTGCTGCTGCTCTGCCGCTTGGCCACGTCGCAGGCTGGAAGCGAAGGGCTGGCGGCCGTGTCGCATCGTCACAGGAACTGGGGAGATTCCCTTTCCCCTCGTTACTCACGATTCCTTTGGGTTGTTTCTGGAGTACAAGTGGTGCAGCGTGGTGCGTGCAGGGTTTTAATCCAGAACCAGTCCCCTTTGGTGATGGGTCAGTCGTCAGTTACAGCTGTGCTCTGAGTGAAGACAAGCCGCCTGTTCTCGCTAGGGTGGTGGGGGGAGGCTGGCCCTGAGTGCCAGCGCCGCTTCAGATCCCACCCACAGGCCCGCCGAGCTTCCTTCTCTCTCCCCAAAAACTTCACCCTTTCAAATAAACAATTCTGGAAAATCTTAGGGCATCCAGAACTCCAGGTCCCAGGAGGGTGGACACGGGTGACAGGCTGCACATTGTATCTGTGTTCTACTTACCACGGCCTTCAGCATTTTACAGCACGCGGCGCGCTCCAGTTCCGAGCAAAGAGTGAGTGTTCTGGTCAGCCCTGCACACAGGCAGTGCAGGAGGACAGCACAGAGGAACTCATGGTACTCGCAGTTGTTATTTAGGAGCTCACAGCCCACTGGCTTGGGTGGTACCAACTTGTCTGGCTCATCAGGTTTCTGCTGGGGAACCCCACGTCCTCCGTTTCTCCAGCCATCCCAAACTGAGGCTGGGTGAACCCCAGCGTTGTTTCCAGCCTGGTGTTCCAGCAGCAGCACTCAGATCCTCTTGCAGGAAATGGTTTGCACTCAAGTGCAACTCGGTAGTAGCTACAAACAGTTAGGGACTGTCATGACAGCGCACAGCCACGCTGCTGTAGGATGTGTGTCTGTACACCAGGGTCTGTCGGTCCCTTGTAAAGTCCATGAGCTGCGGAAGCGCGTTGTGGCGTCATGCCGCTGCCTCCTGCTCACTGTGACAGCCCATGGTGGCTGCAAGGGCAGCCGTGTGCGCTGTGTCACCGAGCAGGTGCTGCTGCTCTGTGTCACGACAGGCGCATCGTGTTAAAGCCACCGGCATGTACAAACTCACCGAGCGCTCCAAAACAAAACAGCCCAACCCAACCAACCCCAAGGGCACAGCGCAGGAAGGGTACGGCGCTCAGACAGACTGTACGCAATCTTTGGACAGGCAACGTCAAACCTAAGGGTGTAGGTCAGCAGAAAAGGGCTGAAAAGGGGGTGGTAACAGTCATCAAACCCAGCCAAAGAGTTTGGCGGGGCAGGTGGGGTGGGCATGTTATGCTTGGTGCTCTTCTCCCAGCCCTGGGTGGGATGGCTGCGTTAGACCAGGATTTGGAAACCAAAACTGCAAGTTAGTGACAAAAGAGACCCCTCTGCTCACCTCCAGGTAACAAATATTTACACTGCACTACCAACACTATACAGGTTTTAAATTACTTTTTAAAAAGAGGAGAATAACAAAGCTTGAGGGGTTCCCTCCCTCCCCCTCCCCAATTAAAAAGAAAAGGAAAACAATGCCAGCAGAAAGGCAAGTAGAGCCAGTGCGTGTGTGCTGGGGTGTTCCCAACAAACCCAGTGCTGCATCCAAACCATGAGGAGATGTCAAGGCCTAGTGGAAGTGCAACTGCGTGCCGGGCTGGTGCCGCGGTGACCCGGGTTATCGGTACAGTTAGTGCCGTCCTGTCCCCTGTCAGAGGGGAGGGAAGAAAAGCAGGTACTTCCCTGGTTTGCCAGCCAGCACACCGTTCTGGTTTTGAAGCAAACTGACACAATTTGCTGGGGTTTATTTTTAATATGTGGGGAAAGTAAAGGTTACATTGAAAGGGAGAGTCAGTCTGAGTCCGGGGAGATGGTGAAAACAACAGGAAAACTTTACACAGGGAAGAAAAAATACTTGGAGCCAATTAGAAGGTGCCTGTGCCTGCCCCCTCGGTGCACCTGCCGTGGCCTAGACCTTGCATTTCGGCACTATCGATAGCGTACGACTGTGCTCCTCCTCCTTCTGTCCTTTTCCTTGTGACCTCTGTAGTTCTCAGCTATGGCCCTACGAAATCACAAGCAGCATTCCCACCTGAAGGGCTGCCCCAAAGGCTGGAGCCCGCCCTGACGATGCTGAGGCCCCGGCGCAGCCCCTGACGCACCTTCTGAGCAGCCTCAGCTTGCACTCTCCCCAGGGGATGACATCTGCCCCTAAAAGCTACAGTGTGAGACCACCACAGTCACAAAGGTGCCCTTCACTTAGCAGTAAATGCTCCAGCCCCAAGTTCAGCAGGACAGTGGCCAGTCGCACCCGTCCCTCCACACACCATGTTCCCTGGGGCTGTCCCACCAGCTAACACGCTGCCTTCCAGCTGTGCCTGTAAGTTGGCACCAGTTTTTCCCAGCAAACCTTGTTTGCTTTTATCCTCTGCTACGTGAGGGTCCACAGCAGCCGGGCAATGTGTATTAAATGGATGTTCCCCAACAACAAACCTCTGAGCCTGGGTCTCAGCCTGCCCACACAAACCTCAGTCCTAGCAAACCTCAGCCCAAATCCTTTCTCAGACATTTCAGCCCATTAAGGATGGGTGTGATGCAGGGACTGATGTCTCTGCACAATATGGCAAACACAAAGTAGAGAAGAGAGAGAAGAAAATCCCAACTTTTTTCTTGCTGGTGCCACATCCACTGGCCCCAGAGAGATGCCAAACATCGTGTGTGTTACCTCGGTTAAGAATTCACATGGGCGGCTCAGAGTCACATATAATCCCTTGTGTAGCCTATGGACACATGTACAGGGAAGGAAGAAGAGCTGCACAAGTGTTCCTGGATGACATTTCCCCCTGCCAACCACCAGTGTGTTTTTATATGCCTACAAGCAAGAACAATCACCACGCCCCCCAGCCTCTCTCCACAGGGCAATTAAGGGCCCAAGCAGCCACAGAAAGTGCATCTCCAGACCACCCCCCCCACACCCATCCTCAGCACCTGCCTGCCTCGCACAGCTCCCTGTGCCCTGTTTCACTGCACCTTCTTCTGCCTTCCTGCACTATCCACCACCAAGCGCTGCCACCTTTGCCAACACACTGCAGAGCCTCTCTGCCCACCCCCACCCCTTTTTTTAAACACTGTGTGTCTCTGCGTGTGCCCAGTCCAATGTTTGGGATGACTGCATGTCATCATGCTGCATGTGCCCTCCCCTTACCCAGCTGTGCTCTACAAGAAGAAATAAAGCTTGAAGCAGGAGGCCCAACAAAGAAACCAAGTGCTCTTACTCACCCCTAGTCCCAGGCAGGACACTAAGCTGCCAGAGAGGACTTCTTGGTATGAGCCAGCATAGAGCAGACAATAGCCCTCTGTGGGGCACCGCAAGATGCTCAGTGGCATGTTCCTCTATCAGGAAGGGTCCAGCTCGTGTCCTCTGCACCACCACTGTGCCACGGCAGATAGCAAAGTACATAAGTTGAAGTCCTCATGCTTAAATCAAGTGTCCCAAGCCAGACAAAGTATGCAAAGATACAGCAGGATTTGCAGTGGGAAGGGTCAGATGGAGACCAGTGCATGTTCTGCTCGGTTGGGTAAAAGAACAAAGTCCCACCAGGTGTTTGGAGAAGAAGAGGAGAGCATCACCCTGGAGCCAGCCATGTCTTTAAAGGAAAGAGCATTTACACAGAGAAGAGCAATGTGCTGCCCTGATGCTGCATCCAAGGCTTCTGCCAGATCACAGGGCACAAAGCTGCTGGAGAGCGGAGCTCACCACACGTGGACCTAGAGCAGCTAGGGATGAAATCTAGAAGTTATACCTGTGGAGATGACTTTGGATGGGACCAACCCAGGCACCTGGGCCAGGTGACCATGTCCTGCCATGTTCAGAAAGGCACATACAATAAACAGTCACCTTCCCACCCAGGTAATAGCCCAAATTTAGATGAACCTGGGCCCCAGCACCAACATCTCTGCTGGTCCTGCAACCTACTCTGCTTGGTGGGTGTCCCGTGTCCCTGCTTTAACTCAAAGATTGCCTTTAGCTCCTCATAAGTGCCACTGAAGTGTCATGTTCCCAGCTGCTGTGAGCATGGGGACCCAAACACACACCCTTCACCCAACTGTGAGGTTATGCCAGACACCTCTCACTTCAGTCAAGGGCAAGATGCCTCCAGGGAGAGAGAGCGAGAAACCATGTGCACAACTAGTGACAAAGGGCCCTCTTCTTCCAGAAGCAGACTTCTAAGCACAACATGAGTGCATTTGGATAAGGATGAATCTGGGAAGGGCTACAAGCAGGGAGAGCTGCATCTGGATCTCCTCAGCTGGAAAGGAAGCAGGACCCCATGCCACAAGCTATAAAAAGCCACTGCTAAGCATCACCAACATATGAGGGTTTATCAACAACAGTCTGCTTTAGATCGCCATGAGCTGGCTCGGCACGGTGAGAGCAGTTATTTCCACAGCCCCAGGACAGCACTGAGGTGCCTGTTTCCACTTTGGGGCTCCCCAGTTTGGAGTTCCATCACACAGGTGAGAAGCTGATGGTTAGTAGCTTTGGGTGCACAGGCCATGGTCCTCCACAGCGGGATGGCAGGAGGACTAAGATGGCTGCTGACTGATGGCTGAGAGCAAACACAATCCAAGGAGCAGGACTGAGACTTCTGGGAGTGGCTGATGGCTGATCAGAGAGATGATCCAGGTGGGTCATGGCTGGGAAGGCTCCTGGGTCCTCCAGTGTTCAGATGATGGAAAGCACTGCGATAAATTCAGATTAGGGTGAGCAGCTGCACATCCAAAACATCTCAGTGAGCATGTGCCTGTTGACAAGGGAAAAGCCTTTCTATCCAGTGGTTGGGCATCTTTCCTACCCTGTTCCTATCTCCAGGCTTTCCATGTACACCCAGGCACACATCAGGGAGCAGCGCAGCAGGACAGCATCCCTGTGCGTGCTCTGCCTGCTGCACGGCGCTGGCATCCTGGCTCTGGCATCCTCGCTCGGCACAAGTGGGGCTCCTGGGAGGTGTCAAGCTGAGTGCTGGGCCATGCCAAGGCCACGAGTCGGACAAGAGCCTGATTCTCACCGTGGTTAGATGAGGCCATCTCCTGCTGAGGGGCTGGTGGCTCAAACAGACTGCTCCGAGCAGAAGAATGAGGGCAAGCTCTCTGACACTCGCGGTGGTCCAGCCTGGCAGGATCAGAGATGGCTGTCACCAGCTCCAGGGCTGCAGTGAGTTTGCTCTGTGGGCTGTGCTGGCACCACCTAAAGGACCCAATCTCAGCCGTGACAGCACCAAGCTGCCTGCTTCAACCACCCCTTAAGCACCTGAAAGACAAGAGGAAGCTCTGCTCCCCATGAAGGCCAAGGCCTATTGTTAACAGCCCAGCCCGATGTGATGTGCATCGCTCGGCCCCTCAGCGGGGCTGGGGGGTCAACATGTCAGAGCGCTGCTTCCCAGCCAGGGTGAGGGGTGAGCAAAGACCTGGGGTCTGTACAGGTGGCATCTTGAAATTTAGCCCAGGAGTGAAGCCACCACGCCGAGGCAGCCCTGCTGCAGTCTCTGCTCAGCTGGCTGCATGCTGCGTTGGTGCTGCCAGCGCCCTCAACTCGCTCTTCACGTACATCCCTTTACCGGCCTCCTGGTGCTGCTGTGTGTGCTTTAAATACAAAAGCTGTTAGGACTGAGAAGGGCTGAAGCACATACTGGTTTTGAGATTTTTATTTCAGGAAAAGATTAAAGAATTAAAATAGGAGCTGCCCTGCTGACAAGAAGAGCTGAATTCAAGAAGCTGATAAAAAAGGAGCATTATATGCATTGAGCACTGTGCATTTTCAGTCAATATTGGCTCTACTTTCTACTCTACTTTCCTTTGACTAGGAAAAAGGAGTTTCACATGCGCACAGACCCTGGGATACACGTGACTCAATGAGAGGAAGGGAGCAACAGCAAAAAAAAACCCAAAAAAAACCAACAGAGAGTGCTGGGCTTGATCTAACAGAGGCAAGAAAGTGATGTTACAGCTCAGCCCCCGAAACACCGACTCCAACCTCCAGCGAGACGGGAAGCGAAGCCACGCCGATGGGGCGGACTCAACGGCGCACGTCAGTATCTGCAGCTCCCTATCCACAACCACCTGGGCAGCCACTGAAGCTCACCAGGCTTCAGTATTGCCTACATTCAGGGTACGGCAGTCACGGGGCAGGAGAATCATTTCTTGCATCCTTCTCCAGCGGGATGTCAGTGTTGTACCTCCAGGCTGCGTATGCCGGCACGGGCTTGCGCTCCCCGACAGCTTCCCCCCAGGTTTTCCCCCCTTGTAGGTGCAAGTAATGCAATCGAGATCAATTGTTAGATTAGGCTCCTGGCGTGCTCTGAGCACTGGGTCTCTTGACAGCAGTAAGAGCTAGGTATGGCTGATACCACCCAGGCCCTGCTCGCATACCAAAACGGTTGGTACGACAGAGCTAGCTTATTAACAGGCTACTGAGCCTTAATACTGACACTTAGTGTAATGGTTTACAGTAAAGGAAGGATTCTCCTACAAAGCGCCGAAGAGAGGGGGAAAAAAACCCCCACCCTGATCCCTTCCTCTCCCTCTCAAGAGTCTCTGGAGCATCTCACAAGGAAAGGAGCTGGGGAGGTGAGGGGGGGTAGCGGGGGACACCACCACCACGGCGCCAGGTCCCGTCAGGGGCGTCAGGACGAACGACAGCAAGGACAGTCGTAAGGAACGAGAGACAAACGGTGCTGGTGCTGTGCTGCCTCAAGCTGGGAGGTGCGCGTGGTCAAGCGGAGCGGGGAGAACTAGTCTTTCTTCAAGTCCCTGGATTCAAAAAGCTTCAGGCATTCTTGCACAGTCAGGCCTTCCTTCAGACTCTGGGAGAGACAAAAGACAGACAGCGTCGGACACGGGCGGGCAGGAGGCAGCGGCGGGCATCTGACACACAGAAAGGGTGCGATGCTCAGGCAAAGGAGACGTGGGTGGCAGGAGAATGGCCTCCTTGGCAGAGAGATTAGTGGGACATGCTAAGAGAAAACACACGGTTATGGAGGGCGGTTACTGGTGAATGGCGCCTAGAGAGAGGGTGAGATTGCAAACGAACCAGGTGATGTACCAGAAGCAAATGAGAGGCACACCATGCTGCAAGCGGGGTTAGCTCAACTCAGACAACGACCCCCGGAGCCTGCGGTGCAGTGGTGGCTGGGGCTATTTCAGCAGAGCTCCGGCACTGCGGGAGCCCCCCGGGTAGGTCAGCTCGGATCTGCTATGCGATAGCACCACCCTGCTGAGCAGGACCTGCGTGCCAGTCCTGCCCATGTGTCCACACCACCACAGCACTGACTGAACGTGCATCCACCTGGGACAGTCCTGGCTCCTGTCGATGTGCAGGCTTTGCTCAAGCAGCCTTGGAAACTGTGGTTTTTGTTGCCAAAGACAATCCCACCCTTTCTCTAACCCCGGCTTGGTGGCTCTCCCAAGCCAAAGCTGTCTCTACTGCACAGGGTTAGACAGAGGACTCACTAAATGCTTGCTTCAGGTCTAGCAGGATCTGATGGCTGATCCAGTTCAGATGCAGCATCCAGATTTCAAGGCACGCCACCAGCTAGCCACACCGCTAGGCCTTGGCATTTGGATTTGTGAAACCTCTTGCCTACACGTGGGGACCCAAGAGAACAGCACTCAGAAGCAAACTGCTCATCCCCTGTACAACAGCTGTAACCTGAACCTAGGCCAAGGACACACACAAGCCTAAAGCCGGCCTTCCTTCCTACCTGCAGCCCCAAAGCTGTGAGACAAGCCTGAGGGGAGCAGAGCACCAGCGAGTTGTCCCTGTGTTTTGCTGCTGAGGGGACAGAGACACCTCCCCAGTCCATGCAACAGTGGCTCTGCCCTTACACACTGCCAGGCTTTCATTGCTGGGCTGCATCTGCTCTGGGATGGGCAGCCCGCTGCCTGCAAGCCAGTTTGCAGCTCCCAAGGAGCTCACTGTGCAGCTGAAGATTATCTGCATTACAGACCAGGAGGTGAGGGATCCAAAATGCACAGACCTGCACGCAAAGCCCCTTTCCTTTACCAAAGGGCAGCCATCTCCCCTTTTGCTTTCCCTTCCCTGCCCGTGGTGCCAGAGGACTGTACAATCCTAGCAGCAGGTCTGGGCTGGGCTTTATTAAGCGTCTGTTTATCAAGGCAGGACTCCATGATAAACTTGGCCCGAGGCTGTGCAGATTCCCATGGTTACCCTGTTTCTTTAAACGTTTCCCCTCCCACAGGTCCACAAATGCAGCAGGGCTTTGGGAAGCAGCAGAGAAAGGAAAGCATGAGCTCGGATTGGTTTGAATTTGCAAACACTCTGCGCTTGCTGTTCACCGGGCAGCAGAGTCTCCTGGGATTTGAGTGCCTCAGCACACACTTCCTAAAGGAAGTTTACTTTGGGCCTCTTTAAATGGGCAGCAACCCCCGCATTCCAGTTTGTGGATCTGATTTCTCTTTAGAGGGAAGGAGACAACAGAAACCACTAGACTGTTCTGCCTGGTGGAACAAACCCCAGCAAACTCACCCCTTGGGCAGTCTCAACCCCACTTAAGTCGCTGAACAGGGTAGCCCGGTGAAGGGAGACTGATGCAGGATGAAATCTGCAATAAAAGGCTCCTCCATCAGACTCCAGGGGCTCTCCAGCCACCATGCTGGGGAGATCCCTCCTTTTCTCTGACCTCCCTCTACAGGTGCTCTAACCTCAGGCTTTACCACAGGCCAGTAACTTAACTATTACTCCAGTTACTTGAGATGTCTGGGTCATTAGGATCAGCCTCATTTCTCATCAACTCCTTTTTTGGATGAGCCTGGAAGCCTCAGGCCAGGGTGTGGGGTGGAGGTACAGTGCCAAAGGACGGAGAGCAGCGGGGTGGACACGGGAGCTGGAGTCAGTCCAGAGAGCAGGAGGAGGTTACTGGGCAAGGAAGACTCTTTCCCTAGGCACAGATCAACCTAAAGAAGCAGCTGTCATGGGTAAGGGAAATTTAGCCCAGGACATCCCCTCTGCAGCTGAGATGGGGGCCAAACATTTCACATGCTACAGGCCCTTGTGGGAAACGCACCACAGGCATCGCTGGCCCACTCCTCCGCCTGGCTAACAGTGGAATGGCTGGTTTTCCTACCAGACCTGGGTGTTGCTGAAGTTTAGTCTGAGGCATGCAGAGTCATTCAGGCATGCACACTCAGTGTCCCGCGCTCCCAACACAGCAAACTGGGAAATGTGCCCCACCGTGTCCAAATTCTCCCTGTGATGGTTAGTTGTGTTGGTGAGGGTGGGAGGAGCAGGAAGACAAGAAAGCCATATTCCCCAGGGAAGAGCCAGAGAGACTGCATTCCGTATGGATCTCAGGTACACTGACTTCTCCCCTTCCCTTTCCCCTCCCCAAGTAAAATGATTAGCCATAAGTAAACCAGTCAGTCATTAAGAGAAGAAGGGCTCTCATTTGCCATGGAGGTGTGAGCAGTGCATGCAAAAGTGGGCCGTTCCAGTGGGCAGCTGCGTCACTTGGTGGGTGCTGGTTTGTTTACCTACGTGGCAGGGAACCTGGACTCGGGTTCATTTCAGTTATCCCATGAGACCTGCTCAATAACGGACTGTTGGAGGAAAAAAGCAAAATAAAGAAAAAACAAAAACAAAACAAGAAGCTCAGAAATCCTAAATGCATTGGCATTCGTGCAGCCCCAGCCCTCCCGCCCTGGCAGCGATGCGAGCAGGCAGCGCGCCCCTGGCAGAGCCCAAGCTCACTCTCCACTCTTCCTTTCCCCTTCAAGCAACACACATTGGGGACCGCAAGACAAAGGGTCTGAGTCGAAGCGGTGAAGGGAAACCCAACGTCAGACCTGGCCCAGCAGGTCTGGGCTGCCCCTGAAATGCGCAGAGATCTCTCTGTATTTACTTGGGGCAGCACAGACATCCCAAGCTGATGACCTGCTGGTCCCTGAGCTTGGATGGTGATCGTTTCCCCAGCATGGGCACGGAGTTTGAAGCCTTCTGCCTGCCTGGCTTCTCGCTCTGCCCAAGGTCCCAACCGCTTTGAACATCAGCACGAGACACCAGGTGTCCAGCAGCAAGAGGCAAAGCAGGTTTTGCCAGTGCTGATCTTCCTTCCAACTGACCTATGTTTAATGATGACTTCTCAGCGGCTTTATTTGCCCTTTTTATTCCTGTGGTCCCACAGGAATAGCCCGTGTGGAACATGACGTAACTCTGGCAGTCAGCAAGCCAAGCACACGAGCTTGGCACAGCATCACTGGGCTTTGGGACCAACAGCAAGTACAGAACGGCCAGAGAAGCACAGAGACATCTGCACCATGTTAACACACAAGCAGAGTGTGTATTAAATACGACCAGGACCAAGGCATGGTTGTTCCATATAAAGACCAACAATCTCACAGTGACAAACACTGTAAAACCTAGAACCATGTGCACATTTCCACCTGAATTTCAACTGAAAACAGGGAGCAAATACTGGGAGAGTCCTGTGGAAGACCAGAGAACAGGGTGAACTTCATCCTTTTTTTAAGGGAGCAGCAGCTTCATGCCTCGATCTCAGCAGGGTCAGGAGTATGTGTGTGCCCCACCAGGTATTGTGGGGGGAATGGGCGCTGCCTGGGTGCACAGCCAGCTGTCCCGTAGTCGAAAGCTCACTTTTCTCCCCAGTGCCATCCAGGCTATCCCAAGTGACTGGGAAATTCTCTGCTTTCTTCCCCTACCAACTTCTTCCCACCCAGGACTCCCACAGGAAAGTCACCTTCATCACAGGGGGAAGGAGATCTGAGCTCACCTTTGACCTGATATTCCTTAGTTGCCGGCTAACACTGGATCTGTCTTTCTTCAAGAAATCAGGGTTGCTTTTTGATTTCATAATATCTGGGGAGGAACAAAAGAAAACAGCGTTAGCATGGTGCCCTTGGGCTTCCTGTGAGGAGCAGGACTGGGGTTCTGACCTCCCAGCCCAGCCAAGTGTCCCAATGAGCTCGATGCCTGTGACCCTGCCAGACAGGCAGAGGTGACTCCTGGGGGTCTCTGCCCCCCTGCACTATGTGTGGCACAAGCTTTTCCCAAAGCAAAACGCCAGGAGGCTTTCCAAGCCCACCAGCTTCCCACCTGTGGGGCCACAGGAAGGTGTTGAGGACTGCCTGGTCCCTGCCATCTCCAATGAGACCGTCTGCAAGGAGCAGAGGCACAAAAAAGCACCACTCTGCCCCGTTACTGCGCAAGGGCTTGTATGTCACGACACAGGCGTTAGCCTGGGAAACCCACGATTGCTTAGAGGCACAGGAGGACTGACCATATCCTGATACAGTGGTGTTCACAGGGGATTTCTCTCCCTGAGCTTCTGTGGCTGCTTTCAGCTGCTCTTTCAACCTGCTGATATCACAGTCTGCCTTGGCCTTCACGATGCTCAGCTCCGTGTAGATGTCTTTGTACTTGTCGCTGGCGTATTTCTTATCCTGGCAAAGGAAGAACAACAACCCGACAGAGTCAGATGGAGCCGAGGGGGTTGTGAGAACACTGAAGAAGAGCTTGGCAAATGCAAGAGAAGAGCCAGGAGGACAGGGAAATGCTCGGCCAGGCCAACACATGCATTTCACAGCCACTCTTAAAGCCGTGTACAGGGCTGGAGACAGGCAGAAAGCTGCGAGCCCTGCGGCAGGAGAGCAGTGCTGCCTGTGCGTGCAGCCCCTTCGGCACAGGATCACTGCTTGTCTGTGGGTTTCAAACTTAGCAGAGACACAGAATTCAAGCAGAAATGGTCTTGGCAAAGTGACTGTCCAGAGCAAACCAGATTGGATGCTGGGAGGCTGGGCAGATCTCTCACGCTGATTATTTTTGACATTTCAAATCTGATCTGATGTGACAGGTAATAGGGAAAATTACTGAAGGGGATATTTTCCCACAAGAAGGGAGAAGGGATAAGTCCTGAGCTGATACAGTCGTAGAGTGATTTACTGATCGCACCAAAACGGGTATGAAGTTCCATTCAGGGGAAAAATCAAATGTTTCAAATGTGGGCATAGGTGAGCCGCAATCTCAGCACAGACACACACAGGAGCAGAGCACAGCCCCTAAGAGGATTTTCAGGAATGTCCCTGGACTTTACCCTCAGCGCCGTCTGCAGCTCGTCTTTGAGGGAGCTGATCTCCTGCTTCAGGTACTGGATTTCTGATTCCTTCACCCGCAGCAGGACCTGTGGGAATAAAAGCAGCGCGTGTTCGGATGCAGTGCAATCCTGAGATGTTCAGCTGCTGTGCCTGGTGACAACTGAACCAGGGTTGGACCAGTCCCACACCAGCTCCATACCAGCACCACAAACCCACTGGTTCACCTGTCTTCTGGTTCATGCAAGAAAAACACTCCTGGGTCTTGTGGGACCTTGCCCAAGCTTGCACTGCTGATGTGCTCCCTGCACACCCCTCAGTTTCCATCAGTCCCCACTGCTTTGGTGGACTGGATCTCAGGAGATAAACGGGATGGAGAAGGAAGAGCGGGTGTCCAACTCAGCATGGTGAGAAGATTAACCATCCAAAAGCTCCTGGCCCGACTACACCCCACAACACACAGTGCTGAGCAGCCATGCAGACCCGATGCATGGTGGGATGGCTCCGTGGCATGCTCCTGGAGGTCCACAGACACTTGTGCCCACTAATGCTGCCCCTTTAGCACAGCAGCAGCAGAGCTCACCTCCAGCTCGTAGGCGTCCTTGCCCTGCGTAAGAGGCGACCCAGCAGCCTCTCCCCCGCCTTCCCCGGTCAGCAGCGTCCGCAATCGCGTGATCTCCGCAGCCAGGCGGTTATTCAGCTCCTGGGAAGAGATGGAGAGCTGCTGTGGGAAGGGGGAAGCAGGGCCATGGCTTGGCACAGAGCCCAAGGCATGGTTTGCTCATCACCCCCTGACTGCGCTGGCTGCCCTGGGTGCAGGTGGCAGGGACCCTCACCCAACCCTCACCTGGTTGTGGGCGTTGAGCTCCTGGTTCTCCCGCTGGCACTGCCGGAGGGCCTGCCTCTCAGCCTCCAGCGCCTGCGCCAGGTGGGCGTTCTCCAAACACTTCTGAGAATACTGCTCTGAAAGCACCTCCAGCTCCCGCTGCACCGACTGTAGCTCCTCCCTGGTGAAACACATGTCAGATAGTGCCCTCCTCACACACACCCACATGTCCACCCATACCCACTCTTCCTCCAGCAAAGCAGGAGAATGAACCCAGCAGGGATCCAAGCACTGAGGAGGAGGATGTGCATCCTCCCTCTAGGGAAACCCTCATGCCCAGAGCAAGTGAATCCTTCTCTGTCCTGGCACGACAGTGCTTGGCCACCAAAGGGGATGGGAGGTCTTGCTGTCAGTCAAATGTCAAGACTTCCTCAGGCTTCCAAACACTGAGCTGGGATCTATCGAGTTTGCTCAGGGCACTCAGGACCAGGTGTGCTGCACACTCACACATATGCACCAGGGTTAACAAAGCTGCTGGGCTGTGCAGCTCAGCTCCCACCTGAGGACAGCCTTGCCACAGAAAGCTCAGTGCTTCCTCCTCGCCTGGTCAGATTTGGTTGAACAACCCTCACGTGACAAACAGCGTGGTGTCTGCACACCTGCTACTTCTGGTGACCATAAAGCTGCTGGATTTGGGTAGTGCAGGGACAGTGACCCAGAGCCCGAAAGACTGCGGGCAACTAGAAGGCTCCAAAGGGCACAGCTAGGTCAGGACCAAGGGAAGAGGTCCCTGGGAGGACAGGTCAGCCCCTAACTGCTTCCTGAAATCAAAGGGGTCTCCCACACGCTTGGATCTCCCTGAGAGACAGTGACAAAGAGAGAAGGACGACTGTCTTACAGGTATTGCCTTCGGAGGGCCTCGATGTCGGCATTGACGCTGCTGATCTGGGAGCGCTGGGACTTCTCCAGCTCTCGTTCCAGCTCCTCCCGGTGCGCGTTCTTCATGGCTTCAATCGCTGCATGGGACAGCACAGGGTTAGCACTCAGCACCGCCCCACCTGAGGGTGGGTTTGGGGGTTTCTGTTTGGTTTTTAAAGGAACCAAACCCGAGTCACCCCAGCAAACCTCCCACTGCTTCAGGGCCCCCTTCAGTCTCTGACTGCAAAGTGCAAATCCCACTTTTTAACAAAGTCCAAACATTTGTCCAATTCTTGTGTTGTTTTGTGGACTGTGGGACTCCTCACACAGAGCCCCTGGGCTCCAGTACTTTAAACCTCCCTGAGGCACTTCAGAAGGAATTCCAGTACTGAATCAGCAATAAATTAACCACAGGAATGACTAACACCTTTCTGACACGGAATGGAAAATGGATCAGACCCTGTGATCCCCACCCAGCCCTCTTCCCACCTCACATTCTGCTCCTCCACACTGGAGCGAACACCATCCCCATGTCCCCAATCAGCACAGAGCTGCCCCACCACAGGAGACCCTCTGGCCTGTCCCCGAACCTGAAATGGTGGCAGCTGTTTCTTCTGCCAGCAGGCGGTCCTTCTCCTCCCGCAGCTTCTCTAGCTCACGCTGGTGCTGCCGCTGCAGGTCCTCGATCTTCTTCTGGTGTGTCTCCTCCATGGCTGCAAAGCCCCTTTCACATGTTGCCTGCAAAAGGGATGAGGGGAAGGAGTTGGCCTGGGAGCACAGGGCCGGCGTGGCAGCGGTGGTGAGCCTGCCAGGAGCTGCACACCAGCGGGTAGGTCAGCACTCAGGTCCCATCACGGGGATCTTCTCCCTCTCCAACCATGGAGGAGCCAGCTGAGGACAGACCTTGCGAGCTTTTCTGTCAAGCTTGATCCCTGACAGTTCTAGTGAAAGGGAAGGATGGGGTAGGTCAGGAGTCTGACCTGACTGGGAAACACAAATATATCTTAAAAACAACAAAAAAGAGCCTACCGTGCCCCTTCTGCTCCCTCTCACAATGCCTGAATTTACACAGCCACCAATGAGGTGGAACACAAATGATTCGTGACAGCAACAGAGCCTGAATTCCCAACGGAGCATCTCTTCACATGCTGCCTGGGCAATTACCTGTGACTGAATTACTGGGAGCATGGGGATCCTGGACACATGGCTGCAGGACAGAGGCAGGACAGCAAAGCCCAAGGCAGGCTCAAGCCGTAGGCTGGGAAAGGGCAGGCACCAGGGATGCAGTGCATGAGACCTGCCAGACATTAGAGAGCAACCCTGATGCCAAGCACTGCACTGGGCCTTTCTCCCTCTTCAAGGTTGGCTTTATTTTCCAGTTTCAATGGATTTCTTCTTGCTTCACGCTCATTTTCCATGGGAAGTGAGAACTGTCACCTAGGGAGTCAGTGAGACTCCATGGGAAATTTAAAGGGCACAAATTCACTCCTGCAGTGGCAGAAGTGCCCCGACAGTCTAACACCCCCTGACTTATGCTCCTCAGCATCACTTTATTGTCTAATGCTCTCTAATCTGTGCCACTCTCATTCCCAGCTTTCAGCTCTGGTGCTTTTATTCATCCAGTTTAAGTGTGACTCCTTCATTTTGTCAGCCCGTTTTTTTCCCCATGAAACTTGTAACTCAGTGCCAGAACCTGTCTGGACTTGGCTGCCTATGGAGAGGCACAACACAGCCTTGCAGGATTCATTGTCTCACCTTGGAACGCTGGAGGAAAAAGGGGAATGTTCCTGCACAGGTCTGGCTGCAGATTCAGTATGTGATGTATTGTTAATGCATTGCTATAAATCCAGGACGTGTGAACATGTACAAACCAGTATCTCCTGTTCCTGGTGCTACATCAGCTTCAGAAGAGAAGAACTGAGCACGTTTTAACCTGAAAATCAGACAGGTTTGCTATCACCCAGTTAACTTTCTATCCAAGGGACGTTTCTATTTTGCTGTCTGTCCTTCTGCTTCCTATAGACATGCACAGATGGGACGCCTCTGCTCTCCTCCTGGACCACTCTGCTCAGAAGATGCCGCTTGCCTTCCCATCAGGCAAACCCCAAGTTTGGCAGAGCAAAGCTGAAGACAGGCTGGAAGTCAGATTCATCACTCGCAGGACAAGGTGTCACCTGTGTGTCCAGCTAACCTGAGCAGGAAATTCAAGAAGGGTTCTTCCTTCCTCAGGGTTAAGATGAAGGACATAACGTTCATTGAATACCACCTGCTTTCCCACCTCTCCCTAGCAGCTCTCCCTCCCTGTAACACCCGATTCACCCCTGATGGGATGCAGCAGAACTGAACTATTGCTCTCCCCAGGCTAAAACCAGCTTTTGGCTCAAGCTGAGCCATGCTTTACCCCAGCCCAAGCATGTGCTGATGATCTCAGGGCTGGAAACAAGCTCTCCTGCATTTTTGCTGACGCTGAAGAACAAGTGCTCCATGAAAGCCTTGTTGGCATGTCCTCTGTCACTGACATTCCGCTTGCTCCTTCAACCTGGAAGCCTCCCTGGGTGCTGCTGGGAGTCTTCTACTTCCCTAAACCCACTTCCTAACTGGATATGCTTTTGGATCAAAAGCCAAACATCAAACCCAAGAGGTTTTTTTCAGATGCTGTACCATCTCAGGGTGTTTTTCAGCCAGTCCTGACCAGTGGAGCAACCTGAACACAGACACTTCATTGCCACTGGGCTTTTCTGTGCCCAGCCTGGGTTCCCTGTAACTGTGCACTGCTTGTTGTGTGAAGAATCACTGGTGTGCAGCACCAGGGTGGATCTCCTTGCAGCCTCGTGCAGAGGAGCTGTGCTATGGAATTTTGGCATCCGTTTGCAGTTACTTTCCCAGGAACGTATATTTTGAGCCCATTAACTTTCCATTTCCAGTTACATTTTTGAGGGCAGCAGAGAGACTGGAGATCGGATCAGACTGGGAAAGACAAGAGTTGAGGAATGCTTTCAAAAGGAAGTCATGAACAAATCATACGCCTCAGGTAGGAGAAACCCTATGGTCTTCATATTGAAAGTAACCTGAAGTTATCAAGCTACATGGGAACCCTCCCTCTCCACGCTGAGACCATCTCCTATGACCAAGTCACCCACTGAGCCCAAGCCCTCAGCAATGCATTTAGAATATCCCAGCATGGAGAAAAGGAAATGCCATGCTTTACCAAGGCCTTTCTAACACTTTGGGGCTTGCTTTGGTGTGCTGGCTCCTTCAGGGGACACCCCTCGGTTCAGCAAGCAAACCCTGGGACTGAATGCACCCTCCCATACGCTCAGCAGCAGAAAGCAGAAAGCATTAAATGTATCAAGACCTTTAAGTTTTCAAAGTCTTTCTGGTATTTTTCTCTCAAGGTGGAAGCATTCCCCTCCAGATGCTTGTTCTCCAGCTCATCCCTCATGACATTCATCTGGGCCTCCAGCTCCTGGATGCGCTCCCTCAGGCCATGCATGGAGTCCAGGTCACTGCCAGGGCCCTGCCCGGTGCCACCTGCCTCACCGGATGCCCAGGTGTCCCCACTGCCCGGGCCTGCCATGGGGGATGCCTCTGGGTGCTGCCTCTGGTACTCATCCAGGGTCTCCTGCAGGCGCTGCAGGTTCTGGCTGTAGTGCTCCTGCAGCGCCTGCAGCTCCTCCCCATGGATGACCTGCAGCTCCTTGATCTTGGCCTGGAACTTGTCCTCCAGCATTTGCATCTGCTCCAGGTGATACCGCTCCATGTTCTGCTTGTCACGCACAATGGCGTCCAGCTGGCTGAGGCCCTCTGTCCTTTCAGCCTTCAGAGCATCCTCTGTCCTGTTCAGCTGCTCTATCACGTTCCGAATCTCCTCCTCGTACCGTCCCTGCAATTCGCTCAAGCTCTTGCTGTGTTTATGCTCTTCTTCCTCCAGGAGCCTTCGCTGGCTGTCAAGCTGGGACACCTTTGCTTTGAGGTCGGCGTTCTCCCGCTCCAGCATGGCGATCACCTCACCGTACTCACCCTGCTGCTTTCTCAGCAAGTCTTCGTACTCATCCCGAAGGAGAGAGACTGTCTTCACCCGCTCTTGGCAAAGCGCGTCCATGCTCTGCAAGGACTCTTTGTAGGACTTCAGCTCTCTCTCGTACTCCAGTCGGACTTTGCAAGCAGCGTAACAAACCTGAGCCTGAACAATTGCATCTTGGACTAACAGGGAAGAATACTGCTCAAGGTCTCCCATAAATGAATGATATGAAAGACTCTGAGATATCTTCAGGAGCTTCTGACAGTCTCTCATTGCCTCCTCAGGAGGCAGAGAGAGTAAGGCAACAGATATTTCCTTCAGAACATTTGATTTGTCCTTTAGTTGTTGGGCAAGATCCTCCTGAATGGAAACAAGAGCTTCACTATTATGGTCCGGCAGGCTGCCAATCTCCTCCACCTTGGCTAATTCCTGACACGGCACCATTTGGAGACAGCTCCCATCCCAGGAGATTTGGGTTCTTTCTGAAGCATCTTTTTGAATTTCAAGTGCTTCAGAAACCTGGTGCATAACTTTATCAAAATCAGGAGTCCTGTACGCTTTGATGATCTCCTCCAACATGCATTTATGCTGCTGGAGAGCTGTTTTGGTATTATGGAGGTCTTCTTCAATTGATTTTAATCTCTGATGAAAAGATTCTCTCATTTTCTGTGCAACAAACCCAAGTTCTGCCTTGATCAATGTAGCATCTGCTACAGCACTGAGAAAACACGGAGAAAAGCCCAAACCTGTAGTTTCTGTTTTTCCCTCGGCTTCTCCTTCTCTAGTGCTCAAGTGCACTCTCAGCTCCTCCACCTGGCTCCAGAACTCCCCTTCCAGCAGCAGCTTCTTAGATAGGATGCTGGCCAAGTCAACTGCTGTATGAGAAACATTTGCTGGCTCCAACAAAACCACCTCAGCTGTTCCCTGGATCTCTTTCAGAAGCTGCGATATCTCAGAGCTTGCGTTTTTCAGAGACTCCGCTATTTGGCTGATGAGAGAGGCCTCGAATGCCACTCTCTCAGAAAGCCACCTCAGCTGGCTGGCGTCAAACATTTCCACTCGCTGCTCCTTGGAGACATGCTCCTCTTCTCCCAAAAAACCTTCTCCTGGAGCGGGGCTTTCCACGATAAGGCTTTCACTCTGCTGATACTCCGGCGAGACTGGCGCCCCTCTCAAGGCCTGGATTGCGTTTGATAAGGTCGTTTCCATACTGGAGAGAGTAACAAGGAACAAATCACCCTCTTCTTCCTTTTCTGATTTGGGCAGAGATCTGAGCTGCTCCCTGCACTTCTCTAAGCAAGTCAGCGCTTGATCGTTTTTCATTTGGAAACCTCCCAGCTCACTCACGTGGTTTTCTATGAGCTTGAACTTTTCCTGCCTCTCGCTCTCCAGCTGGGAGATCAGAGCACTGACTTGGGATAAGCTGGTCTGAAGTTGTTCCCGCAGCTGAGACTCTGTGCTGGCCCACTGATGGTGGAGGGCGATGAGCGTCTCCTGATTATGGCCGTGCTGGCTTTCAAGCTTCATCGTTACATCTTTGAGTTTTTCTTCTGTAATATAAAGTTTGGTTTCCAGGGAATGGATGATTGAGAGGTAGGTCTCAGAGTCACTCGTCCCTGATGATGGGTAACCAAGAGCTGGCTCTGATGACATGCTTTCTTCAGACAGAGATCTGTCTTGGCTCGTGTCTGAAGAGGTACTGCTTGTCCAGTTTTTCTCTGATCCATCAGTATGGATGTATTTTTGGCACTGGATGCTCGAGAAACGGATTCTTTGCCTCTTCGCCCCCACAATTCCTACATCAGGCTTTGCTAAGGCTTTCTGAACTAACTCTTGGTCCTGGAGCTCTACAGCTGCAGGTGGGGAGCCAAATTCCTCTGCTTGCCTCTGGTTGGTCTCAAGAACCTCCTCCTCCTCCTCCTCCTCTTTCAGTGCATAATTCAGGGCTGGGAGGACATCCTGAGTTTGCAGAGGCTGCCCCAGTTGGGATGGGTGACTTTCATCCACCTCGAGACTGGGGCCAAGATCTTCCACCTCCTCAGCACATGAACCTGTGCCTACACTGGCTAATTTCTTTAAAGCCTCCTCCTTGGCCTTTAGCTTTACTTTAGTCTCCTCTAAGCTGCTATCTAAAGCAACCATTTTAACCAGAGCCTCACTGAGATCTTGATCTTTCTTCTCCACAATTCTCAAGTGCATTTCCTTAACATGTCTCAGCTCTTCTTCTTTTTCTTTCAGCACCTTCTGCACACCCTGGAACTGATCTGACACCTCCTCAAACGATTGCTCCAGATTATGGTAGTTGGTCTCTTCCATTTTCAACTTTGCTTGCAGCTTTGCAACTTCGTTATCCGACTCAGCAACCTGATTCATGAGCTCATGGAAACGACACTTGAGCTGATCTCTCTCTCTTTCAAGCTCCTTGATATGCTCTGCGAGTTTCTGGATGCTGGCCTCCTTCATCACCAGCTGCTCCTCCAGCTGGTGGACAAGCTCACTGCCTTCGAACTTTGCACTCAGCTTCTCCTTCTGGAGAATCTCCATTTGCTGCTCATTGTTTTGCAGCTGGTTCTCATACTCATTGGCCTTATCCTCTACCTCCTTCAAACTCCGTATTAAAACCTGCTTTTCCCTCTCACAGCTCTCCAGCAAAGCCTCATAATTCTTCTGCAGCTTCTCCTCCATGAGGAGCCGTGATTGCTCGCTAGCGTTCAGCTGCCTGCTCAGGTCTGCAATCCTGTCTTGGAGCCTCTGCACCTCCTTCTGATGGTCCCTCTGCAAAGCCTGCTGCATCTCCAGGTCTCGCAGCTCCTGGGTCTTCTCCAGGAGCAAAGCCTCTGCGCTCTTCAGCTTCTGCTCGCTGGCCTTCAGCTGGGAGCTGAGCGCGGCCTCGCCGTGCTGCCACTCCTCCAGCTGCTCTTTGGCTTTCTCTTTTTCGCTCCTCAGGTCACTCTTGAGCTTGGCCAGAGTCTGCTCCTTGATGGAGAGCTCAGCCGCTGCGTTACTGAGCCTGGCCTGCAAGCTCTGAATCTCAGCTTCGTGGTGCCGGATCACGTCCTTGGCCTCCGCGTAGCTGCGCTTCAGTGACTGAATCTGTTGATTGATCAGCTCTTGACGCTGGCATTGGGCTTCCAGCTCGCTTTGGAGGTCTTGGTTGACTTTGTGGAGCCTCTGCCAGGCACCTGATGGCGAGGCGGCCACCTCGGTCTTAAAAAAATCGATTAAATACTAGATTAGTAACACTCTTGGCTCTCCCTTCTGAGTGTCACACCTCTGGCCAGGCAGGCCACGGAAAAACTCCTTGCAGCTATTTGGCTGCTACCCACATGCTCCAATTGGGCTGATTTGCTCTTGGCACAATTTTTTTTGTTTGTTTTAACCAACTTTTTGTTTGGTTTTGTTTTTTTGTTTGTTTGAATGAGCGACAACTGCTTTCCAGTAACAGAAAACACAAACCACAACATCAAAACAGCTGTACAGTAACAGGCTAAAAGGGGAAAAAAAAAAAAACCAAACCAAAACCAAAATCAAATAGAACCAAAAAAAACCACAATGAAAAAGAAACACCAGCAGTAAAACAGAGACAGAGAGACGAAAGAAAAATGGGAAGGGTGAGGAGGGGGATAGGACAGGAACAAGTCAACAAGTAAGGAACTGCTTTTCTAGCATGTTTGTTTTGTCGTGAAACAAAAAGTGCACAGTTCAGGTAACACAGTCCTACCGACCAAAAGCAACAACAGAAAATGAGGTGATAGCAAATGACATCACATCCCACCCAAACGCAGGGAGACAGGACAGCCGGCGTGGCGATGTCATTTCTGTGACTGCCCAAACAGGACTTAGCAGCTGCTCATCGCATTAAAGAGATGGTGTTACTCTAAAGTTTAAGACTAGGGAGGATCTAATTCCTGCAAAATAAATAAAAACCAACAAGACAAAGGACAAAATAAAAAAAAAAAGCCCAACAAGTGAAGGGAGAAGGTGTGATGAGAATGTAAAAATAAAAGAAACCAACCTTTGTGAGATTCAAACCAAAGCAATGGAGCATGCAAAGAGAAAACTCACAGGGAGAGTCATGCAGAAGGCAACAGAAATTATGTATCTTTAAAATAAAAATACACAGACAGGAAGAGGCAAGAGAAGCACAGCGTTAAGCCTAGGAATTTGGCCTGCCTTGCTGTACTCTGGTTGCTGGTAAGGAAAGCCCACAGATGTGACACTCAGTTATGTTAAGTTAAATTTCATGCTTTACACCAAAAACATGCAAGAACATCCGCCCGGGACAGGTTAGTATGTGACCCCTCCCACCCGCCACGACCAGAGCCAAGGGACATCTTTGGTCCATTTGGAAGGAGCAGGAGCCCCAGTTGTTTCTCCCAGTAGGGTTTGAAGTTGGGGTGTCCCGTCCTGAGGAAGCTCAGCGCGAGAGAGGGGTTACACGAGGCCGGAGAGCCTTCAGGGCATGGCACATGCATCAGGGGGGCATATCTCAGCAGCTGCGTTATGAAATGTGCAGCGTCTTAAGTTGGGACAGTGCTTGGGGGTCCATACAGGGCTGGTCATGCTGCCAAGGAGGGGTTGGTGCTACCCAGGCAGCTCGGGAGGGAAGGCTGGTACCAGTCATGCTCCTCCCATCATCCTTCCCCATAGATAATGTAGGAACCTCTGCAAAATTAGGCATGATGGAAGTTGAGGGGCACATGAGATTCAGATTGTCCATCCAAAAAAAGAAGGCCATGATGTTTGTTGTCATCTGGGGCTGCAGAATTTCCCACTCCCCAGCAATTCCACTTCCTTCAACCAGCAGGGTTTGGTGGGGTTACTCCCTTCTGCCTCAGGTCTTTAATCCCTCTAAGGGAAATCCTCAGAACAATTAGACTTGAGCAAGCAAAAGCCTCCAACCCTTCCAAAAGCCTTCTCCAACTCCTAGGTCAAAGTCTGTGTCATTTGTTACTACAGTGATGCTTTGCTCAGCTCTTCTGCAGAATTCCCCTCTTGCACCTTGTATCAAGGTGCTACAGTCAACTTCAACATGACCAATCTGATGGTGGATTCAGTATCCATTGTTTAACCCCATTCCCTGATTTTTCTGAGCTCCAGGCAAAGGGAGGTCAGATGCCTCTGCCCCAGGGAAATAAGAGTTAGCTACTCTTCCAACACTGCCAAGTGAAAATGGAAGTCCTCGAAGCAGGGACTCCACAAATAAATGCTTTAATAACTCCTCCAAGGAGATCACTAGAAAGGAAGGCAAGATGCCCCCCTGCCTGGGCTGGCTCAACTCTTTGGGGGAAGTCTCTCCTGTAAGAAATAGGGGTGCAAGGTTCAGCATCAACACCAGGTTTGCAGCCACATGAGCGCAACGTCCGGCCATGCATGTCAACTTTGATCCAGAGCCAGTCTGATCGTGTAGATTTGAGTAGGTGAAAATGCTGCCCCTGCACAAACCAGGACCCATGAGAGCAGCCAGAAGCTGCTCCACAGGCATCACAGCTCCTCTGGGCATGAATGCTCCCAGAGGAAGCGCTGGAAAAAGCCTGCTTTGTTTGGAGGAGTGGAAAAAGGCTTCCCAAAAGACTCTCCAATCTTTTTTCCCAGAACCTCCAAAGCACTTTTAGGCTTTGCTGAGGGCAGGCACCTTGTTACAGAAGAAACCACCAAAGTGATCCAAGGCAACAGGTCATCCTGGTACAAATCCCATGCTGGCTGCGGGGAGCGGGCACAGGAGAGCCTTGTGTGCACCCCACTGCCTGAGGGGAACATCTGAGGCACAGGAACAGGGAAACAGCTGTTGCTGAGGTTCCTTCTGTCTACCATGGCTGTGTTTAGTTTTCCCTCAGGGCCATGAGTAGATAATGCTATCTTCTGTCTACTTCATCCTAAATCAGAGGTTTTGTTAAGCAGATGATCCTGGCAGAATTAGTAATATTTGCAAGAAGGTCAAATGTCTTGGAGCCCACTCAGTGGTGGGCATCTCTGGATCAGCCGGGATACCCCCATGAACACCCTGGTCTGAAGCCCACACGGGTCCCCCTTGGGCACAAAGCAAGGTGGATTTCTCTCTGCTCCCCACTCTCCTACCTGCAACACGTAGCCCTCCCGGGCACTCTGCTCCCGGCCCAGTGCCACTTTCAGCTGGTCCTGCAGGTGCCGGTTCTGCTCCAGGAGCTCCAAGGCCTCCTTCTGCTTCTGCTCCAGCTGGAGGGACACAAACAGAGACAGCATCCAGGGAGTGGGCAGGGGGTCAGCCATACGGAGCGAGCAGCTTGGAAGGGACGCAGAAGCAGAATGAACAGGGCTTTTGATGGCACCGCTGCTTTGCTCAGCTCTGCTCTGGGCTCTGGATTTCATTTTACCAGGCAAAATCCCTCCCCCCAAAAGAACTAAGGAGCACATTAATTTAATTCCTAAAGCTCACTGCAGTGAAGGATGAACAGCACCAGCTCGTGCCAGGCGTGACCCAGGCAAATCCCAGCCCAGTTTGGATTGGCGATTCTCCTGGTTACTCCACGCCTGCACCCCCTTCATTCCTGCTAATACACCTTAATCCCAACTAACAGCAACCTTTGTTACCCCAGGCACGAATCTCTCCCAAGCGAGCTGAGGCTGAGTTTCCACCTCCCTTTGCCTAAAATCGTGATTGCCTGATACACGCTCCACAAAAAGGGAACCTTTGTGGTGTGTGTTGTAATTCAAGCTAGATTATAGTTCCTTAGACCTAATTGCAGACACAAATCTCTGCAGCTGCAGAGGCACACAGAATTATGAGCTGGAATTCAGAGGCTGGTTAATACACATGAATTGTACCCATCTTATCAGAGGCAGGCTGCTGCGTTAAACGGGGAGGGGGTAAGGGCAAGACCAGCCCTTTCTGCAGCTGTGGGAACACGAAAGCTGCCACAGAGCTGTACAGGAATGGACACAGACCTGTGCACCACCAGCTCCCCATGGGCCCCTACAGCATCCCCACTTGTCACTCTTACAAAGTAGGAATAAATAAAACTTTTTAAAGCCTTGCTCAGGCTTCCTACAGTTCCTGCAGTGGCCTGAAGGCCATTCTGGCAGGCAGCCTGCACCCCGCTTTACCTCCTTCTCCAGCAGCGTGGTCAAGTGCTGCTTTGTCAGCCCCTCATCCCGGTCCTCAGTGTGGGTGAGGTGCAAGGGTGTGATGGGGATCTGCTTCTCCTCCCGCAGTGGGGTGGTTTCCACCTGGTGCCAGCGCTGCTCGATCTCCACATGGACATTCTGGGGTTTGATATCTGCTGGGACAGGCAGGATCCGATCCACCTCCATCCTTAGTGCCTCTTCTGACCCTGCCCCATCCACAGCATCGATCATCTCAAAGCGCTTGCGCCGCTCCTCCCGCCGCCGTGCCCGCTCCCGCTCCAGCTCTCCTGGGTCCGCGTCGGTGGCGCCGGCATCCCTGGGAAAGACGGCAGAGCCGTTCTTGGAGGAGTCTGCAGCGTTCGCACGCTCCTGCGCCAGGGCTTGCTGGATGGGGCGAAATTCAGCCCAGTCAAAGGTCTTAGATCGTCCTTCTCGACGGCGCTCCCGGGCACGGCTCCGCTTCTGCTCCGGGTCCAACTCAGCTTGCTCCACATCCGGCTTCTCGCTCGGCTTTGGACCAGTCTCGAAGGAAGAGTTGGTTTTGCTTTTCTCTTCCGGAAGAGAGCTGCAAGGACAGAGAGCAGGTGAAGGAAAGCATCAGCGGGTGCTCGAGGTGGCCAGGCGCTCCCATGCATGCCTCAAAGAGCTGGGTGGAAAGGGGCTGCTGGAAGCCCAAGCCAATGCCACGTGGGTGCTCCCCTGCCCCTCCGTCTCCCATTGCCTCTTGGGCACAGGAGCCACCGCTGCCTTTCCCCGGGGTCAATGCTGGTGTGCAAAGCCTTGGTGCAAGCGGCGCTGGCTGCTCCTGGGCACCTCCTGGCCCCTGGAGAATGTCTGATCCCGAACTTGCTCCTCCACAGCAGCTGCTCTGGGGCCAGTAACCACAACCCAGCAGCAGGCCATGGCCAAGGCAGAGACCCCGAACCATCCTGCCGGGTGAGGAAGAGGCTTCAAAAGCCCCTCCAGTGCCACTGGCTGGCTCACCACCCGCCTCCCCATCTCCGGGGACCCATGCACACATGCCAGTGGATGTGGCCATAGTCACGTGCTTACAGAGGATGCCACTAGTTCCACCAAAGTCAGTCTGGCTTCAGAGCTGCGGGGCAGAGAAGCACAGAGCAACTCCCAGAGGTCATGGGTTGACAGGAGGATGGTTTTCCTCAAGCTTGGCAAAGTCGGGGTATTAATGGGTCAAAAACTTCTCTGTGCCACCGTCTGCACTGAAGGCACAGATCTCCCCCAGGGAAGCCAGCCTTGCGGCACGGGGGCTGTACGTGCTGCTGTCGGTGCAGCAAGGAGAGCCAGAGTTACTCAACACACCGCGGGAGTCACTGCAAATGCTGATTTCTCAAGCAAGGAATGATTTTTAGTGCTGAGTTAGGAGGCGGTGGGGTGTGGGTGGAGACATACTCATCAAGCAGGGAAGGTTAATTGGGGAAGGCAATATCGTATCCAACCTATGGATAATCCGTAATGCAGGATTAGCTTATTAAACGTAGACATGCCAGCCTGGTAACATGCAGATCAAAATTAAAAGAGAAAATAGCAGTGTGCTAAGTTTGCAGAAGCCTGTCCCAAGGGAGTGGCAGGCATTTGCCGAAGCCCCTTTCCTCCCAGAAGCCCCCGAGATGCCTCCTGAGGCACAGCCCTGCTGCTCAGGCTGACTCCTGGCTCTTCCCGTTTTCGGTACAACTACAGCATCCCCTCAGGATCCAGCCACCAGCACAGCCTCAACAAGCCTTCTGGAAAGGCACAGTGGGAAGAGCTGGAAAGCAGCTCCCCAGGCCCTTTGCTGCAGGCAAACCACTGCTAACAGGTCTCTGACCCACGGGACCACATGCACCAAAACTGCTGTGACTGGGATGGAGCAGCAGCACAGCTTCTCCTCCCACCTTGGTAACACGCCCCAGGCTCACGCAGCCAGCAACCTCATGTATGTGCATGTGCCCAAAACAAAGAATGGAGCAGAAGAGATGACTCTGCATGGGTCCAGGGCTAGTATCTTCCGATGCACTTTCATCTTCCAATGTATTTTCATCCACGATCACACCACAGGCTCAGTAGAGCTGGGTTTCAAGAAACTGGCCATTACAGGCTAAAACCAGCTCGTAGATAATTCCTTCTTCAGCTCTGTCACTTGCAGCTAATAAAATAAAGCCGAAAGGCACCACAATGAAACCTCCTTGCTCCTCAACCATTAGAAGATACTGCATGACTTCAAAGCCAGGCGCTCAATCTGGAGTCAGTTAGCGATTACAGCTGCATTTTAAGTAAGTAAAGTGGGGATGAGATAGAGTCTTTAAAATGGAGAAGAGTGCCAGGAAAACAAGGGGGGTCTGGGGCGCCTCAGCCGTTGTTGTGAGGCAGAAATTAGGCTGCTTTAAATAACACATGGAAGAATCTCAGCATTTCTAGAGGTGACATTTCTTGCAAACTCATTTCTCCTCTGCTGCTTTCCAAAGGGCACAGGATGTGTGTCAGGAAGCGGAGGGATGGCCGCTGGGAACTGAGTTAAGAGACTCAGAAGACTGACCCAAAGTTTCTCATTTTATCTCCCACAAGTGCCCCATGGCTATTAATTCTGCTCAAACGTTTCACATCTCCTCCATCCCAGACAAATTAATTCACATCACATGGGAGGTGGGGTCTTTGCCTCTCAGTGGTATTTATAGGTCAAACCAAAGTGTTTTTAAGACGGGTGGCTGTGGAAGCAGTGGAAGCTGTAAGCTGAGCACACTGCTACGGTGTGCAAGAAGGACGTGAAGGCTGCACAAAACTGGGGGGGGCACTGGGAAACGCAGCCTCACCAGGCTGAGCAAGGACCCAGTGCTGAAGCAGCCAACTGCTTTCTTGTGGGTATTTTCTATCTGCATGGTCATCGTTGGCACAGTGTAATTAGTGCCTCAGGAGATGGCAGGGCACTGCTGAGGGCAGGGAGTGGTGCAGCAGTTGCCCCCCTCCCCAGGTGTTGACACATAGAGCAATATAAACAGTAAGTAGGACTTGAGTAATCTGGAAAGCATGTGTTTGGCTAAGTGGAGACATGGAGTGGGTTATTGAGACGTGGCAGACGGCTGCGGGAGTGTGCAGTCAGGCCAGCCCTGGGGACAGGGCAAACACTGCCACCCTCTCAGCACAGCCAAGCACCCAGACTAAAGTATCCTGGCCATGCTGTGCATTTGCCACCTCTCCACCATGAGCCCTTGTCAGTCTGTCCTTTGGCTTTCCAACAGTCCTGTCCACAAGCCACTCCCAGCATGTGGATGCTAATGACATGCCCGAAGCCAGGTGGGATGGGCTGGGATACCCACACACAGCGTGAAGGGCTTGTGAGCAGGTGCCAGGTGAACACAGCCCCCTTCACACACAAGTGCAGCCCCTCAGCTCACAGCAACACCTTCCCAGCAATGCTGACTAACCCACAGCAGACTCTAACCTATCTGAAACCTGTGTGGTGGAAAACAACAGAAGTGCACCTATAATTCCCTTTTGCCCAGCTCAGGATTGAGATTCCTGGTCTATTTATGCAGCACAACAAGTTACTGCCCAACTGCTACTTGTGCTTGGACCCTCTCACTGGGGTAAGCCAAGTCAAGCCACTTTGCGTGGGCTCGGAGCAGATGCAGAGCACAGGACTATCGTGCCACAGTAACCTGTTAGGCTATAAATATATCTGGGTCTTTAAAGAGAGCGAGGTCCCCTCAACTTTTCTTGGTCTTCATCTTCGTATCTAGTCACATCGGAAGATACCAGTGTGGGGAAATCAAGTGTCAAGACCACGTTGCTTCTTCCCTTCTCTCTGGCTTTGATTAAAAGAAAAAAAAAAAAAAAGAAGAAAAAAAAAAAGGGGGGGAAAAAAAGAAAGAAAAATAAATGGAAACCGCAGGACTTCCCATCTGAGGTGCAGAAAAGGAGGAGCATGCAGTGAATCACGAGATATACAAACCACAGAACGTTAATACAGGAGAGAACACAGTTTTCCAACCTGGGCTTCAGCACGGATAGTTTCAAAGAGAAGTTTTTCCTGGGATTGCATGGAAATCAAACATACAGAGGAGTGAGGAGAGAGGTGGCTTCCCCGAGAACCCCGTGAGATCCACCAGAGCTCGGGCAGGGCTGGGAAAAGGTGGCTGAATGCCAAGCAGGATAGGGTAGGAAAGACTGGAGCGTCTCCAGGTCAACAGCACCGGGTGAGAAGAGCCATTCCATCAATGTGGGGACAAACCTGGCAAAAACCTGCTCGTTGCAGCTACAGTAAGGACAGGAGACGGAGTTAATGGTGCAGCCGTGTCCACGAAGCCTGTAAGAGGTGGCCCGTACGAGTGTGGCTGGCGCAGTTAGCTGTGAGGAGGTCAAACACCCTTTGCCCGCAGCTGCAAGCGCTCACAGAAGGTATTCTGTGAAGCAGGGGGTCCCTTCCTCTGGCACTGACGGCAGGAGGAGACACAAGCATTACTAACGCGTAAGGGGAAGCTGCAGCAGCAGCTATCTGGAAGATCAAAAGAGGAGGGAAGACGATTCACCAGCTGGAGTTTAAAATATATCAGAGCCAAGCAGCTTCTAAATTGAACCCTGGGCTTCTGCTGCCGTGACCCATGGAGGGGATGGGCAGCTCATACTGAACAGTAGCCAGAGGAAAGGGAGAACCCAGCACAACTGAATCCAAGTGGTTTCACAATACCTGGTGGGAATCCAGAGGAGCCTTGATATAGGAACAGTATTTCATATTCCTATGCATAAATTAAAGCCACATTTTCAACCCTCTTTGAAATCTGCACATGTAAGAGTAACTCAGTGTATCAGCATCCACACAGAGTGGATCCAAATTAAGCCCACAGAGAGGGATGTAAGAAAGAGCCACAGCTTCCAGGAATGGACAGGAATGGATAGGCTCAAGAAGAGGAAAGAAAGGATGAAGGAAGAGTTACTCCTGCATAGCAAACCAGACAACCACAGGGGCTGTTAAACTCCCCCTTTACCTTGTTACATCAGGAGCAGTGGTGGGGCGAACATGCTTCATGATGGTCTGGATCCAGTTGCGGCGAATGCCTGATGTCATGGCAGAGAGGGTGAATTCCCCTTCCTTCGTCTAAGGAGAGAGAACTGTCTCAGAACAGCTGACCGCACCCAGTGGCACCTTCCCACTCCCCCAACACCACCCTGCACCCACCCCTGAGCACCCAGTACTGGGACACTGCTTGCCGGCTGCACAGAGGCTGCATCCAGCCTCTCCACCCCCCAGCCCATTCATGGTGGGAATCAGTGTTCCTCAGTGATCAGGCTAGTTTTGCTGTAGCTGAGACCTTAGGGCTGAGCCAAAACCTTCTTTTCCCCTCCATCTTTTGTGAACCAAACAACTGTATCTCAAACCCAAGGCCGTAGCTCTCCAGAGCATGGCAGGGGATGCAGCATGACCTCTCTCTGGTGTTTGGGGGAGATGTTTCCCTTGTCAAAGAAAAGCATCTACAAGCATTATCCCAGCACGAGCAGCCCCAACTGCCCTGCAGCTGGACTCTTCCTTCTCCCCACATTTTCCTTACATGGATCTGGAAGCCATAGTTCCGTTGAACTGGGTACTCAGTAACATCATAGCATGTTGATAGATCGATTTCTCCATCTAGGTCAGCTGCCTGGAGAGGGGAGAGGTAAAATAAGCTGTAATGCTTTGCAACCCCAACGTGTGGTGAGCTTGCGGGGAGGCAGGCAGCTGGTCTTTGAGAAGCACAAAGCCACAAAGAGCAACTGATGCTCCAGGGCCTTGGCACTGGGGAAGACTATCTGCCCGGGGTCAGTTTGGGAGCACTTGGGGCTCACTTGGGTGTGGAGAGATGGGCTGAATGCTGATGAGGAAGACACTTACCTCCTCTGCCACTGAATCCCGGTAGTATCTCAGGCTCTGGTCAGTCAGCACAAACCAGTGCTTCTTCCACTAGGAAACAACCAAGACAGGGAAGTTATAATCTCACTCCTTCCCCACCAGCAGAGCCCAGGCAGCTCATCACAGGTCACCCGGCAGAGACGCAGCTCACAGCACCTCCCTTCCCAGCTCCACACCCAGCATCACTGAGAGGCCCTCTTGGGATGAAGGGTAGACCCAAACTGGCAGCGATGCAAAGGACACTGTGATGGTTTGCACTGCCAGGACCCCGCTCTCCCCAGTGCTGCTGGAGCACCAGATCCTCTGCAGCACCAACCCCGCATGTGATGGTGAAACACCATCAGAGTCACAAGGGTAGACAGAGCTTTCCCATAAGCTCCACTGGTAAGATGATGCTTTTAGCAGCTGCACTTAAGGCCTTGGAGGGATTAAAAAAACCCCCAAAACAAACCCAAAATGTAGTAAAACATTCCTGTTTTATCCACAGTACCTAGAAATTGAGTTGGAGCCTATTCCTGGCCCTTGCTCTATACAAATACACCTTCTGCACACTCCCAGCAAGGAATAGGATTATCCAAAGCAGCTTTTGGTTAATAAAGGACTTGCTCCAGCAGCTCATTCTCCCTCTGGCTGCCTACAAACCTGCCTTCGGCCCCAGGACCCAAGGCACCAGCAGGTACCTGCAGCAGAGCCCAGGCCATGGTGGTGCTCACACCCGTGGGTGAGTCACCCTTGTTTTTGGGCTGGGCAGCAGAGAAAGAAATCCAGGGAAAGTGCAGTTTGCAAACAGCCACACCAGTGCCCATCTCTAGTGCTTAGATAGAGCAGCACATCCCACATCCCTCTGGGAATGGACAGGAAGAAAGCAGCTGCTTCTTTCAGTGCCAACTCAGAGGCATTTATTCCTTTCTTGGCCTTGCCATTTCCCTGGCACTCAGGAGACCTTATCTGAGGCTCATTACTGATGCCAAAAAGGTTGCTGGGTCGCAAGGGAGATGAGACTAATAGAGAATGGGAACATGAAACCAGTGCTGCTATCCAAGCTGCCCTGGCTCCCTAGAAACCCAAGACACGATATCCAGCTGTGGGGCTTTGAAACCTCCTCCCAGCTATTCCTGCTCCAAGACAAACACTGTTTGCACAGGGCTCGCACACAACATTGCTGCCTAGCTCCAGAGCTCTACAAATTCCCTGTCACTGCCCAAGCACCTACATCTAGTTTCTCCCACCCAGAGCCAGTCCAATACTGATCTGCCCTGTGAGGACATGAGGGCCTCATCAGCACCAAGAGCACAGCCCCATGCACAGCCTGTGCTGTCCTGGGACGTTGGACTAGGCGTCAGCTCCCAGAAACCAGAACCTACCACGGCACTGAAGACCAATGCAAAGGGCAGAGCAGACTCACCTGCCCATCCTCGTACTGCTTTGTCAACCAGCCCTTCTTGAAGTTCAGCAGGTCAGGCTGCAAGAAAGGAGAGAGGCGATGAGAGGGAAGGGAAGAGGTGTCTGTGTCTGTGCCCAGAAGACAACAGCAGCGGCTTGATAAAACACAGCGCAGCAGTGAGAGACCAACAACAGTTAAATTCATAGAATCATAGAATAGTTCAGGTTGGAAGAGACCTTTAAAGGTCACCCCATCCAAATTGGATCATTATACTGTGTCATGGCTAAATGTTTGTTCCCAGGTGGAACAGAGAGCTGCTGTACAGTTTATTTAGCCTGTCCCTTCCCAGCACTTCATTTGTGATTTCCTACTGCTACACCAGCATTACAGAGGAAAGAGCAGAAAGGAATTAGTAAGACCACAGGCCATTTTGTCTATTATATATTACAAAGGACAAACTATGTGCTATTGATGCAAGGCTGCAGGTTTCACAACAAAACTGAGTTCCCAAGGCTGGAAATTCAGGGAATCCCAGTGCTGCACCACCCAAAGGACACCTGCTCTTTCCTCCAAAGCGCGTGCATCAGGATGCTGAAGCTCTGAGAAAAGCAATGAAGCCAGCGTGGGATAACTCCCACCAGCCCTTCCTCTCAGCCCTGCCCATGCGCAGGGAAGGATGTGGTGGAAATGCTTTCACTCCCTCGAGGCTGAGCTCCTCCAGCTGCTCCATGTGCTGCAGAGCGGAGGAGGAAAGGACAGCAAAGTGTGAGATGCAGCTGTAGCGACTGGAAAGGGCTATAGCAAGGGGAGCAATGGAAAACTGGGGTCTGGAAGCCTATTTAACCAAACCTATGCTACGGGACAGCACATCCCCCATCTGAGTGTACCCACTGTGGCAGTAACCCAGCTCTGCTCCACAAAAGCAGTGGGGAAAGTAAATGCCACCTTGTTCTTCCCAAATTCCTAGGGAATCGGAGAAGGGAGTAGACAAATGCCAGCCTGAGCAGCCCTGACTGTGATATGTCAGCAGGCAATAAACCCACTGAACCCCACCAGGGCCTGCTGATGAGGCAGTGATAAGCCACTAAAAGCCTGTAGAGAAAATTGCATTTGCAATGACTATATCCTTCTCTGAAGGAGAGCTGGGCATCCTCAGCCCTAATTCCCTGAGAGCGCGATATCGCTTGCCTGCTTCTCCTTTGCCGAAGTGCAGGTGGGATCATGCTTCCAGATCTGGGTCCTGTTTAAGCTCTTTCTTGTACAACAGGAGAGCATCAAGCAAAGCATCTGCATTTTGCATCAATAATAACTGGGTCCCAATCCTGCACTTTGCAGAGAATGAAAAGGGAAGAACTGCAAGTGTTGCAGTTGCCCATGGGCTTGTTATTCATCAGCTGGGAAGAAGCACAGTGCAAGAATCTTCTGCAAAAGCACATAAACCCCTCCTTAGGAGCACTCATGCTACTTTACTACACTTCTTAGTTTCCTTAAAATGTAAGCAAAGGTATAGAAGCAGCCAGAGAGGAAAGAGGCTGCTGAGCAGTACAGCACATGTGTTAGACTGGGCTGCAGCGAGACTCTACAGAAGCCCCCAGAGCAGGATGTTTCCACTGCAGAGCCCGCTCCTCCACAGAAACCCCTCTGCTTTCCTCTGAGCAGGACAGCACAGGCTTTGCCTGGAGCTGCAAAGCTGCTGAAACACGTCAAGTTTGGAAACAGCTGCCACTGGAGGGTGTAGCCATCAGAAACCAGAGACAGATGAAGCACTTGATGGAAGAGATACCCACACAGCACAAGCCACAGCTCTTGCTGTAACCCACTGAGCCTAACACGGGATGAACTCCATCAGCTTCTACCTGATGGATAACTGATCTGATGTGACACAGCAAACCCGACGGGCAGGGGAGAGTCTTGCAATCATGACTGCAAGGCAGAAGGCATGTGAGTTTTTCTTACATTGCTACTTTTATAGCAGGAACAGCACAACAAAGGTCTATCTAATTAAAGGAAAATGACTTCCCACTGGCTGCATGATTCTGTTGCCTTCATTAGATAATGTGCAATGCCACTTAATGTGCACTTCTTGCACCTTTTCATTGCCACCAAGAATTTTTTAAAAATCACTCTTGTGGCTGTAGAAGTCTACATTTAAAGCTACTACAGAAACACTAACCTACTGCATTTTTCTGAGAACTCCTTTAATAGCAGCTGTCCATCCATGAAAAATGCATCTCATATTTACAGTGGCTGTGTAATCTTTTCGAGATTAGCAAGTGTATTTATTTTGTTCCTACAGAAGGGTGGTGAGCGAGAGGAGAGCATTTAGTGTTTATTCTGTACTGTTTGCCTCCAGGTCTGGTGAGCATTTGAAATATGCAAAGGGAGGAAAGCTCAGGTTGAGCCCTTCCTCGCAGCCTCTGTCTCACTGACACCCACTTGTGACTGCACAGACATCACTCAAGCATCATGAGAAAGCCAGGACACGTGTTAGCTCTCCTTAACACGCCACGCGTCGAGTGTGAAGCCAAGTCACTGAAACAGGTAAGAGCGTAGCCTATGCCCTACATGCTGGCTACAGGGATAGCAGCTCAGTAAAGCTTCACTGGACCTGCCTGGGAAGGGCCTCTCACATCCTCCCCCAAGGCAGAGGATATGGCCCCGGTGGCTCACCGTCATAGAGGACTCTGTGGACCTTCTGTCCAGCGACTTTGCCCGGCGATGCGGGGACAGAGGAGACGCAGACACATCCAGGATGGAGCCCACAGCTGCACCTTCACAAGTGAAGTCCTGTGTAAATAGCGTTAGCCCAGATCAGCACAGAAACTAGGACAGCGAGTCCCATTCTCTTGGCTCGTGGCATAAAAATTGGCATATTTAAGGGGCATCTCTGGCTCAGAACACGTCTTATTTCATTGGCAATACATTTTTTTCCAGCCTCTCAGGCATTACTTTGTTCCCAGTATAACTAAGCACAACTGGGACTCTGAAGCCTGCCTGTTTCTTTTGTTACTACACCCCATCCTGGTGTGTCCTGCTATGTCAGATCTGAAGTTTCCCTCTGTTTTGGAGGACTGAGAACAGCCAGCCTGGTTTTCCACCCTGGTCTGCAGCTGGGCCATGGGAGCAGAGCAGCAAGCAGCGAACCTGCACGGACTCAGCACACACAGCGGTTTGGCTCCTGCGCAAGCCTGCCTATGGCTCCAGATCCCCTGGTCCACCCAGGGACAAAATATAGCTAAACCCTATATCCTGGGCTGCTGCATCCCAGGTGCCATCCTCCAAACCCCCAACCATGAGACTTTGGCTGACCAGCTTACCCGCTTCCGTGGGAAAACCCTCTTCTCGCTCCTGCCCTGCCGCGTCTCACTGGAGAGGGCAGCACCACCCGACACGTTCGTTTCCATGTGTTCTGCATTCTCAATATCTAATGCCTCAAATTTTTCAATTACCTGGGATCTCCTGGAAAACAGAGAGAAAAGGGAAACCAGAGCCAGTTTAAACACAAGACCGGCAACTGAGCTGAGCTGTACAATCCCCCAAATTTAAGGCTGCAGAATTGCTCGACCTGTTCATGCACACCTGGCTTTCAGTCCCTGCTTCTCTGCAAGCTCTAGCGTGCATAATCCAGGGCAAAACACCCCAATTTGACATGCATCACTTTACCTGCAGCCAAAGTGGGAAAACCCTCATGCTACTCAGCCCCACGAATATTTTCTTCTTAAATACCTTGAAAACCCTCACAAAACCAGCAATAGTGTTTTATTTGTAAATTTTACAGACCTTTGAGAAGCAGAGATTACTGAGAAGCTTTGGCCTAAGCTCTCTCTTTACTTTCTAGCACTGCAGCTATCAGTGGCTCCCCAGGCCACAGAGCAGAGACACATCAGACCAAGCTGGGCTGCAGAGGTAGCAGGTACCTGCAGGTCACCCTGCGCGGTCACCGCAACGGATACCCTGTAAAACTCAGCCCCACATGGGTAAGGTCCATAGGATTGCACAGAGGGTGGAATGGCTGTAGGTGCCTCCAGGTCTGGCTCACAGGGTGTGTGAGCTAGAGCCATGAGGAGACGAGGAGAACCCTGTGCAGGTGCTGCAGGGCATGCCCTGCAAAACCCCAGGGCTCTACCCTCCTCTTAAACCAGTCTGCAAATCCGAAATGGACAGCAGGGAGCACACTGGGCTCTCAGACACAGCCTTGGTGTCCCATCACACCATGGCACACATCTCCGAGGATAGAGGAGAATTATAAAGAAATGTGGATGGAGCAGGAGCCAACCCCAGACCAAATCCAAATTGGATGCTCCCAAGAACGAGCAAACAACAGGCCTTTGGAGGTGGAATTAAAAGCACAGTTTCCATATTAAAAGCTGCTTGCTGACCCACAGGAGAGGAAATACTGGAATTTTCAAAGGGCCTGCTGGTGTCTAAGTTTGCATGCCCAAGGCTTCGGGCAAGTATCAACCTCAGGTCTTTAATCACAACCTGGGAATGTGAAGCAATAACCCACCAAAAACACACACGCCAGCTGAGCTCCAAGCTGTGAGGTTTAAAGCTCCATTTCAAACTTCCCCAGAAAACTCATTCCGGGCAGGTTCTTGACACAAAATTTGGATCCACATGTGCCACAACTAAACTTGGGGCTCCTCACTCTGTGTGAGCCTTGAATGTGCATGAAAATCACAATGGCAACCATATGCAGGGAAACAGGTTATCCCAAAAAACATTTTTAACACCTCCCACAAAAAGGAACAGCAGGTTAAGGACTCAAAAAACATGAGATGTTCTGTTTTCAACCAACATTTTGCACCAAATTCCATAAATGAGACGATCTGAGCCCATCACAACCCCCAGCAGGCTGGGGGCCCCCCTCACTGCTGCTCAGAGTCAGGCTGCCAGGACCGGGCACTGAAACCCACAACCAAAGAGGTAGGGACAAAATTGGTGGGGAAGACTTTGATTTGTCAATTCAAACGTGACTGATGATTTCACAGGACATCTCTTCAGCCCCTGCTGCCTCCCAGTTTGCAGACTGGGAGTGAGCAGACCCCGGGGTCATGCAGAACTCCCAATCACCCTGGGGTGTTCTGCTCATAAGCTGTCCATTCACGTAAGCCAGCCTGCAGAGCATAAATCCACAAACAGACTGGGGAACTGGTTTAGAGTCACAATTTTTTAACCCTTTTTACACTGGCCCAGCCTTCTCTGAGTCTCAGTTTAGGAGGGAGTAAGAGGTCCATGAATTAACATCGTTTGTGCCCTATCAGGTGAAGGCCTGAAGAAAAACAAATCAGGAGAAAAATAAATAAATAAAAACCCAACAAAAAAAAAAAAAAAACAACCCCATAAAACAAAATCAAAAGCAGGTTGATTTCTCATGAAAGGGGCTGCACCACCAGGTTGTTCTACGGCTTGAGATTGAGATGAGATGGTAGCGAAGCAGGCGAAGTAAAGGCGGACACGTCACACAGCAACACAGCAGGAGAAGGTGGAGAGCAACAAGACCTGGAAGAAAACAAGGCTGGAAAATGAATGAACAGAAGAGGAAATCATATATCTGCATCTACATACAAAACAAAATCAAAATCATTCCAGTAATTCGGCATTGAAAAAAGAAGGAGAAAAAATAAATCACTACAACCAAATCACAGCCCCAAGGGTTAATATCACCCCGATTCCAGGAAAGGATCACTTCTTTTTTCCCCATTAGCTCAACATGTCAGAGAGGTTACTGCTAGAGATCCTGGGGGGACAGGGAGGGGAAGGGGAAGGGAAAGGCTCTCCTCTCCTCCCCACCAAGCAGAGGAGAGCTGCTCCCTCTGAACAGCAGCTCTGTGTTGACAAAACAAGGCTGCAGACAGGTATGAAGAAGAAGAAGAAGCGTTTTGAAAGCTGCGGTGCCATTTAGTGCTTTCTCAACCACAAAGCTCATCCCAAGGAGCTCCTGGGCCATGCAGGCTGTGTTAATCTTTTCCAGGCCACTAAACCCGAGCTGCAGATCTCGGCTGTTAGGCAGAGGGGTGTGTGGGGTGGGAAGGAAAGCTATAAAGACCAGTGTGAGCTATCATTAAAGTGATTTTCTTTGATTGGAAGAAAGGGCTTGTTTTTATTGGATTCATTCATTATTTAACAGCAAGAAAGACAGTGAGTATAAGGAAGAGGAATTTCCCCAAAAGGTCCACCAAAAATGAACAGAATAGTTAGAAAAGAAAAAAAAACAACTATACTTGGGAGAGCAGGCACTGTTCTCTCTGGGTAGAAGCAGCATTCAGAGCAGATCCTTACATCTCAAGAAGCTCCAGAGAAGGAATTTGAGAAAGAAAAGTCTTTACAGCAATTTCAAGCAGCTCTGTTATTTATTGAGGCCAGAAGTACTTCTCAGCCCCCCTGACCATGCTCCTACAGCAGATCTGGCAGACGCCACAGCACATTCTTGCCAGCATGAGCAGAACGTGGGGTCAACTGGGAAAGCTGTGGTTTTAGAGGCTGCATCCCTGGAAGCATGCGGGAAAAGCCAGGTTTGCCAACCAGAAATCCCAATGCTCCCCAGGAAGCTGCAGGAGGTGGGCAAGCCTGAAGCCACACACCCAGAGGAAGGGGCTGCGGGTCTCTGCACCCCTAAGGACTCCCCACCCCGTGGTGGTCTCCTTCCCAAAGCTGCAGACACCCTCCTGAGATGTGCCAGGATTTATCCCTGCAGCTGCAGAGCTCCGCTGGGATCTGGGGATCAGCATCCAAGGTGATCCCTGCAGCCCTCTCCGCTGTGATTTTGTGTTCAAAACAGGCCTCAAGATTTATCCATGGGGTTTCCAAAGAGCTGCTCCTGCTCCTTCACCCTAGGGATGGGTCTGAGCTTGGAGACTGGACACACAGCTTGAACTCTCCAGACACAGACCCTCTCCCCCAGTGAGCTGGGCCCCACTGTGAGATGCCAAGAGCGTGGTGCTGGCAGCCCTGTCCTGCCACATGCCAGCAGAGGGAACTCAAACTCCACTGCTCTGCCATATGTGCCAAAATCATGGAGATTATCCCCTGTCTTCTGATTCATGCTTCTGAGCTGCTGTGAGCTCAGACGTCTGCACGGGGTGTGGAGCTGGCGTCAGGTATAAATAGATGGTCAACATGGAAAATTTCCAGCCCAGTCCTGGACATAAGTCGTGTAAGATCTCTTACTATAAGGAAGTAAGAGAAGCCTGAAAAACAGCTTTACCTGGAGCTAAGCCTACAGGTGTGTCGCTCAGGATGCAGCACTGGCTACCTAAAATAATTCTTTCCCATCCATAGCTCTGACACTCCCACTGACCTACGGTGGGGTGAATGGAAAACAGGAGGAAGAACTGAAAATACCAACAGCATCAGAGCAATTTTGTCTGGCTGCACTGAGATGAAGGGCCGGTTGGAATGCCCAGCTGGCACCTACGGGGTTGGCATGTAGGCAAGTGATTTCAGGCAAGCATTCCCAGATGTGTTAGTGGGTTACTGAGGAGGATTATTAGAAATGGTGTTAAACCCAGGGGGAAAAGCTGACCCCACAGCATGGAAATGAGTTATTGGATTTGCTCAACCTCAAACAGCGCAGCCTGAGCTTGGAGAAAAAGGAGAGGGATATATGGACCAAATAAACTCAGATTTAAAAAGCAGCCAAGCCAAGCTGAGCAGGGTGCTGGTGAATGTTAATTCTCTGGTGAGACACTGGCCTGTCTCTCCAGGCACTGATGAGTCCACCCGAGCTCCAGGACATACGACCTCTCCACACATGCCACGTGCACAGGCCAGTTCCCAGGTTACCAGAGGAGTAAGCAAATGCGCCTGTTCCCTAAACATTGCCTGCTGAGCCATTCCTGTTTATGGCACGCTCCTCCAGCACCACTGGCTGGATCTCCAGCCAGACCCTGGCCAGGTGGGGACTCCTTGCCATCAATCCCCTCCCAGCTTTCATGGTGCAGCACCCGATCCTCTCCTTACACCCATCCTGCTCTGACAAAGGCCTTAGTTGACCAAGGGGGATTTTTGCCCATACTGATAAAGCAATGAAAACCTGTTAACAGCCCCAGAAGCCCAGCTGGGCTGGGAAAAACAACTTTCCCTGGGAAAAGGTGCTCATCAGCAGGTGATGAGTGGGGCTGACATGAAAAAGGATCAGTCTCTAGCAGCAGCATCCTCTCTAGGGTACTGTTATCTGCCGACAAATCTGCTCCTCCCTGTCCACAGCTGGCACATCCAGCTTGGTGCCAGATCCCGGTGCTGAACAATTCCCTTGCCTCCCCCACAGCTGAAGCAAAGCAAGTTGGCACCAGAGGAACATGCTCTCCTCTCATGCTGGGGCAGGCGCTGGCCAGGGCATCCTGTGCAATCAAACCCAGTGGGGACACGATCTCACCCACACTTGGACCAACACTTTGCACCAGTTCAGCCTGAAAAACCAGCAGTCGCCAGCCCTTCCTCAGCCCTGTCCCCAGCCAGGGTGGCCAGTGCAGCATCCAGGGGACCTGTGCAGCATCCCTCTCCTCCCACCCAATTCCCAAGGCAAACCAGTGCTCTTCTCCTATATCCCCAGCCTGGCACTCGCTGTGCACGCTGTCGAGGACGGGCTGGGTTTGGCATCCTGCCAACTAGTGGCACCAACATAAAGCTGTGCCACCCTCCCCAGACCCGCTCCTAGCTCTTGGGGTGAGGAAGCCAGGCTGGAAAACAGTCCTTTAGGGGCTGGGAAGGAACTGAGAAGTGCCTGCTGAAACTGTGCAAGAGAGAACATGCCCGGAGGAAAACCAGGGCAAGAAAAATCAGACTGGCAGGCGGCCCTCTCGCCTGGGGCCCGTCTCCTGGTTTGCTCTGCTGCCCTCCTAGCTCAAATGTGTCTCTCCCAGGGCAAGCCGAGCCCGTCCTTGGCCTCGCCCAGAGAGCAGCAAGCAGGCTGGTGCATGGTGCAGGGGCGCGTGTGGACGCCCTCCCTTGTCCTCCTCCTCCACCCTAAGCCGTTTTGCAGCCCGCTGCACCCTGCCTGGGCGCTGCACCCGCCTCTCCTCTTCCAGATTAATGCCGTGACATTTTGAAACCTCTCTCAGCTCATTAGGCAGTTGCGTAATACCACCCGGCTCTAACACCATTTAGAAAGCTAACCTAATTAATGGTGCCAGCTGCCAGCGTGTGCAGCGCCAGGGAGGGTGGGCTTGCTCGCAAATACAGCCACCAAATATCACCCACCTCTACCAGTTGTCCCCAGAGCAGCCAGGCAGGGCAGGGTGACACTTGTCTGCTGGCGCTACTAAGGATATCTCTCTGCCTAGTTGGTGTGGATGGGTGTCCTTAAACCCAGGAGCACTGTAATATGAAGGGGCTTCACCCTGCAAATACTGCCTGCTCCATCCGGGGCTGTGGCAGGGACCCAGCCTCACTGCCATTGCTAGCATGCAAGGAGGAGATCAGCCACTCATCCCTTACCTTCTCTCATTGCCAAAGAGCCGAGCCACTTCTTCTCTCCCAGGGCTACGGGCCCGGGTTCTCCGCTCTAGCCGCTTCCTCTCCACCTGGAAGGCCTCACGATTACTGATCCTAATGGCCTTGGGAACGTCGGCCAGGGTGGTGTACTGCCGGCTGGCTTTAAAAGAAAGGGGACGCCCCGATTTTTCAGCTCCCCTTCCTACATCTCTGCTGTTGGAGTCCTTGTGCATGGGGCAACTGCTCTTCGAGTCCAAGGAGTTCAGAGAGAAGCTGTGAATCATTCGATCGCCTGATCGGGTACCTGGGGAAGGAAAGGGCTGGGCATGCTCCTGTGAGGGCGATTTGGGATAACTGTACCTGTTGTTTGGGGTGCTGGGGCTGGGCGGGCTCGGCAGGGGTGGCAGCTGCTGCTCTTCCAGCTTCGAGTCTTGCTTGGTCTTCTCCAAGGAAAAGTACCCGCTCTCGACACGTGTCTTCCGCCCGCAATCTATCCGGTCCCCATTCATGGAGCTCTCATCTAAGGGACAGAGAAGTCACCATGTTTGGTTTCAAGTCTGAGTTCTTCTTTTTAACAAAAAAAAAAAAAAAAGCCTTGATTCCACTCAGAACAGGGCAGGAAACAAGAGCAGAAATGTTCTGGGCCCCAGCCCCATGCTGTGCCACATTTCAGCCTTGACTTTTCCACTCTGACCACCCTTAGCGCCCACAGAGATGGTGTGATGGTCTGCAGGGAGCTAGGGATGCCAGTCCAGCCCTTGGATTGGGCTTGCATGGTTTAAAGACCTAAACCATCAAACCAAGAAACAGGTGACTGCAGTTACCACTCTGCTCCCATTTCCATCCCTGTCCTTCCCAGACCAGCATTGACCACAGCTCCACAGGCACAAGGCGATGGACGCCTTGCTCCTGGCAGTGGGGAGCAGGCAGAAAGCATCCCTCATCTGAGCAGGGAGATAAAGGAAATGGCTGCAGCGTGTGGGACTTGTCTGTGGCTCCGGCAGGAAAAGTCCCCAGCCCCTATTGTTCCAGTGAGAACAATGCCACGGCCCCAGCGCCTTCCAGGGACTCATCAGGGAGACCAAATGTAAACAGGGCCCTGATGCAGGGGCTGGAGGAGGAAGCAGTGCTCAGTGCTTCACAGCTCTGACAGCAGAGCACAGCATGGCCCCACGGCTTCTGGGTGCTCCAGGCAGGGACACAGCAGGGCTGGAAAAGGCCCCTTTCCCTGTCTCCCCGCCATGGCAGGGTTGAGCCCCAGGCTGTGTAGTTTTCCAGCAAGTCATTTGATTTTTCTTCCTTCCTGAACTCCAGCCAGTAAGGTCTCATCTGGGTCCCCACATAACACAGCACAGATGGGGGCTACCTCCCCCTCCTTGCTGGGATACCCTGGGGACCAAATCCATAGAAAACTTTTCCCTGTATGGTGGTTTTTTGCCAGCTCAGCTGACTGAACCAGGTCACCACAGCATCACACCAGTGCTGTCCCTGTCCCTCACCTTCCTTGCTGTCCAGCACGGGATCCTTCAGGGAGCTGGCAGCCCCAGCCTGGCCTTGCACTGGGCTCTGCGCTGGGCTGATGCTGCTGCCGCTGTCGGCTTGGTCTTTGCCCCTCATTTCTTCCTGCCAAAGCGTTGACTTGGTGGCAGGGACCTTCTCTGCACTGGGGATGTTGCTGCTGGTCACAGCCATCTTAGCAGGACCGGGCTCCTAAAGAGAATGGAGAGACAGCAAGGTTAGAAGGGTTTTCCCCAGCTCTGCACCCAGGGTCCCCAGGGGGGTGTCCCCAGAGGTGTGGGTCCCTCATGGCTTGAGTGCTGCCCACAACACATAAATAAAAATCCAGCTGAAGGACATGGAATAGAAGAGAAAATAAATTCCCTGCCACCAGCAGCTGCGTTGTTGGTTTGTCATTGCTGGTTTGCTATGGGCCACTGATAAAAAGAATAAACCCCAACCAGTGCTGCTTTGGTTACCCAACAGGCCACTTCTTTTGAAGAGGAAACACATCGCACCGAGCTAAAGCTCACTAGCTCAATGCTATTTTAAAACAATACCCATCATCTCAGACACTTCTCTAGCTAACACAGGGGGCTGGAGCCCACCAGGTGACAATGCCATTTTGGTGGCCACAGCCCAGGCTGCCCCAGTTCGGTGCACAGCCCAGAAGAGGCAGCAGCTTTCTCATCTTGCTTAGGGTTTGTCTGTGTTCTCTAGCAGATGTTTTGCTGTTGTCATATTAAGCTTCTGCATTAACAGATTATTTTCCTTAAAGCCACCAATAAATCAATGACAATTAACCCCCCCTCCAAAGCCTCTGGATTGTGGGAAGTTTCCTGGCTGCTTGTTCCCTTTCCACAGGGCAGGGGGAATCCAGGAGTGCCTGAGCTGGGGACATGAGCTGCGAAGAGCATCCCTTCTGTCTTCGCTTCCCACATCAGAGGAGCTGCCAGTGGGTTTTAGCCCTGTACCTCCAAGTCAGCATTTGCAGGGCTGCGCCGGAGCCGCCGAGGTATCTCCCCTGGAGCGGGTCCTGGCTCCCTGCATAGCCACAACAAGCAGCAAATGACCTCAATTTGAAAAAAAACAAACACCCTTGGAAAATTTGCACTGAAGGAATGCAGCATTGGGAGGTAAACGATCCAGAGTTCACAGGCATCCCGCTCAAGGAGATGCTGCTTGAGCAGGGGTCAGACCAGATCATCTCCAAGGGCCCTTCCAACATCAACCACTCTCCCAGCCACTGATCCGAAAGCCCAAAGCTAATCGCCAGCTCAGGATATATGTTATTATACATTCCTTATGCACGCCCCCACAGTGTATTTAATCAGGCAGAGATATGAGGGCAAAAAACCAGTCTATAAGCAAGCAGAGAAATTAAATCTCTGCTGCTCAGTGATACGAACAGCTCCAGAAAGAAGTGTGCACCAAAATCAGCAAAAGCAGCATGAGGTACGCCTGGGCACGCTCTGCTTACCTGAGCCCGTTGCACCCCTCTGCAAATCCATCCTGCCACAGAGGGCCGCACCTCAAATCCCAGATTTCAACCCCAAATTGTGTCTTGATTTCCCAGGGACAGCAGGCAGGCAAAGGCAGCAAAACCCAGTCTCTCCCAGAGCCTGCACTGCTCTGCCAGAGCACGGTAAAAGCTGCAGGACAAACCTGCCCTTTCCCTCCTAAGATGCAACCTGCTTGCAAAGCAAAGGTGAAAACACCTCTTGGATTGCACCTAACGACTCCTGTCCAAAAATTTGCAGCTGGAGCAGTATTCCCAGCTCTGCCTGCAGTGATTTTGCAGGGAGGAAATGATGGGGGAGCTGAAAATGGCCCTGATGCCCCAGGAGTGCCTGGCTGCTGCCAAGCTCTGCTGTAGCCGAGACAAGGAAAAACTCCGTGGGAGTGAGCAAAAGCAGAACTAGCCATTGTTTTAAGCTAAAGGTGTCCATCCACCCCGAGGGGCTCTCAGACATGATCCACTGCTGGATTAGCAGGCAGCTGTCTTTAGAAAGAAATCAGGCTTTCCCCACCAGCACACAGAGAGTGAGCTGAACAGCAGCCAACTTAAGGAGAAGGCCTTTCACAGAGGGGGAGATTTGGTGCTGATTTTGCCCTCAGCATCCTCTCTCCTTCCCCAGACGTGCATCAGCACAATTCAGGAGAAAGAGGGAAGATGCTGCTTCTGCCTTTGCAGGTTGCTCACAAGCACCCAACACAGTGCAGCACCCAACACAGTGCAGCACCCGTCAGACAGTAGGTCCCACATTGAGGCTGGTTTTCCAAAGTGAATTTGAGTCTTTTTGTGGTGTCACAGGGACAGGATGGGATAGAGAGGGTGGAAGGAGTATAGTAGAGCATTTGGTGATTGCAGCAGGGTGGTCTGCCCCAAGCCAAGGTGGGGAAAAGGGCCACGAGGCTCCATGCTCACCCCATCCCCAAGCACCTGGGGAGCCCGTCTGCCCATGGGGAGCCAGCATCCTTCCCACAGACGCTTCCCTTATTTGGTGCTCAGGAGCTCAGATCCTGTACTGTTTCCAAGAAGTTGCCATGGTGATGAAATGTAACCCAGAATGATGTTTTTCTGGCTCTGTGCCCCTTCTCCTCTCTGTCCCGTCCCCCTCCTGAACCCAGCCTGGGTTTAGTGTTGTGCAAGGGATGGGGTGAGCATCCCTTCCCTGCTTCATCACCTTGTTGGGGTGCCCTGAATGCAGCAGCCCCCTGCGTGGGGTTTGAGGACAGGTAACTGTAACATGTCTGCTCTCAACCACGGAGGGAGGAAGATCTTCCCTGCAGCATCACCAGAGCCAGCACCTGAGGGGCTGTGATGACCCCAGCCCTTGCCAGAGGGTGGCTCAGACTTCCAGCTCGATGCACAAAAAAGGATCATCTTCCACCCAACTTTTTTTTCCCATTGCCCAGAACATCTTTAACCAGCAGAGTGGCAGGAACTTGATTCAAACAAATGAAGTACAAAACCCACCTAACAGCCCGGTCTGCACCCAGCCCATCCTGGGGACTTCCCTGAAGAGAACCTGAAAACTGGGGTTCAGGGGAGCCCTGATGCCATTTTCAGTCCCCCAGTGCTGCAGCTCATCTTGGCCAGAGGAACCCTCCCAGCCTGCCCCCCGCAGCGGTGGGATGCGTGCCGGGAGGTCAGGCAGCCTCAGGGACACGGCTGTTCTCAGCCCCGGCGAGGGACGAGGGTGGCCTCGGGGTCATGTTCCCCATCTGTGGGATTCTCCCCCACTCTGGCCACGTGGAAGCCCAGCAGGAACGAGTGAGTCACAGCCAGCCCTGCTTTTTACCATTTATAGTCACAGCGAGCACGAAGCCACCGCCGGGTCCCTGGAGAGCCCGGCTCCGGCCCCCGGAGCTCCCAGCCTGGCCCTGGCCTTTAGTATTTTCCTTTCATTCCCATTATCTCTTGGGTCATCTCAAAGGGGGTAACTGGAGCCAGATAGAATTTCAGGCTGTTTCTGCTGAAATGGCCCATGAACAGCCGGCACCTCTCCCTGGTGTCCCCCCACCAAGGGACTGTGTGCTCCCAGGACTGTGTGCAGGGTTGGTGCCACGAGACAGTGCCTGGGGGGTGAAACATGGCCCCAAAGCAGACAGAAAAGCAGCAGCAGCGTGTGACCCCCAGAATTAATTCACGCTGTCCTGCTGCCCTGGCTCACCCTGGTTCTCACCCTCCATGCAGGCAGCATCGGGGGGGGCTGGCAGTCCACTGGCCTGGCTGGTTTGGGGCAGGGGTGGGGGGTGTCCTCTCTGGGAGTAGAGCAATGCCGTGACACTGAGAGGGAGGCAAGGGATGGGGTGACAGTGTGTGTGTCCCTGAGGTTACCTGGGGAGTTGGGGGCTCTACCTTCCTCTTCTTCTTCTGATTCTGCTTGTTCGTCCTCGGATAGACTATCAGCATCTCCAGCCACCTGCAGGCAGAGAAAGCAAAAGGTGAGGGATGTGCTGAAGGGCAGCACACAGGGATGACAGCGACGCTCACACTCCATCATAGGGACGTAACACAGCTTCCCAAGGGCTGCAAACCCCAAAGCTGTTGTTCCCCCACACTGCTCTGACTACACTGCTGCCCCATCCCACCTCTGGGGCAGGCTGCCTGCAAACTCCAGAGATAGAGCACCCACATTTCACCTCTGAGCCCAGCCTTCCAGGCTTTGTAACATGGCTATAAACACAACCTCAAGCTGGAGCTGGGCAAATGGAGGAGCTCAGCTTCCCCGACCTGGTCAGGATGAATGTAAATGGTACCCAGAAATCATCCCAACCAGCTCCTGGGGGAAAAATGTGGCTGGACAGGAGGGGAGGAGGGATGAGCCCGGCGTGCTTTGGCTCAAACCCCACTCACTGCAAGAGTTAGGCCACGGCCAAGGCTGACACAGGACAGGGATTCACGGATCCTGAATGACAGCCGAAAGGGACAGAGGCTCCAGCAGGACCTTACCCCCTCAGCGATGCCAGCGCCTGCACACTGCACACAAGGCGCTTTTGTCCAAGAAAGAGCAGTGTGAACTTGGCATTGAGAAGCCCATCCACTGCACAGTTGCTTGTTTGGGGGACCCTCCCATGCCCTCCCGCAATGGCCTGATGACCTGGCCCTGCATCTCTGTGAACTCCACAGGGATCTGTGGACTGCTGGGAAACATTCCTGCCTCAGATGTCCCTGCTTCCCTCTCCTGTTCCCCCCACTTTGCATGCTGCTGCTGTAAAGCGTTTGGAGATGACCACATCAAGTGGGTTATGGTTAAGCAATAAATGCCAGAAGCATGCAACAAACGTAAAACAAATTCTCCCCTGGCTGGGGAAATCTTCCTGTCGTGCTGCAACTGCATCTGAAACCCTCCTGGCTCAGCCCCAGACTATGACTGGTTTGGGATGATTAATGCTTGCAGTCAGGAGCAAACGCGCTGCTTCAAAATCCAGCGCCAGGCCCATGAACAATAAATCAGCCCCACCTTGCTCTGCAATGCCTCTCCCTCCTGCACAGCAGGCAGGACCAGCCACAAAAGGCCGAGCTGCAAACCTGAGAGAGGGGGAAGAGAGCAGGACATGGAGGGTGGCCATGCTTTGGGGCAGAGCCATTGCTCCTGCCTTGGTGAGAGGAGCCAGCTCCCCCATGCTACATTGGCCCTGTGTCTTTGCACCCCAGCCCCGCAGCCACTGCAGCCCTGTCACTGCAAACAGGGCCAGGGGGAGGCTCTGCTGCTGGAGGACAGGTCTCCTGACCCATGGAAGTGCACAGAAGGGAAATCACCCATGCTCACCTGTCTCAGTAGAGCAGGGAAGTTTTAACACATAAAAACATGTATCTGATCAAAATCCCAAGCTCTTGGTAGAAAAAGGCCCATTTCAACCAATATTAACCAAAGAAAATGCTTGGGAACAGATCATCTCAACAGAAAGCCCTGACTGCTGCCAGGGCTCAGGCAAGCAGGAGATGCTGTGGCTCAAAGTGTGGGAAAGAGCAAGCCCTTCATCCCTTCAACTTTCTGTTCTACTTTCAAATGTCAACAAATTTTGGGAGCAAGACACTCAGCTTCAGACATCCCATGTGGGAAATGCTCACAGGCAAACAACAGCACTGGCATGGGCCATCATTGCATGCTGGTGGCATGGCTCTGCACCCTCACCAGCATGTGAGTGATGGACAAGGATCTTTCTAGGTCACCATCTGAGACCTGGAGCCAGGAAATGTACCACAATTTGCTCATTTTAGTGGTCTGATCTTCGGTGTTGCTGAGCAACTGCATCCCAGCAGCAGGCACTCCTATGAGTGATGATATTTTAATCAAACTTGGAGGTCAGACACTCCACTGGGACCAGGGGGGGTTGCTGTAGCCACCCCCTCTGCCAGCCTGCCCGCAGGGAGCAAGCAGGGCAAGGTAGGCACTGCAAAGGCAGGTGAGTCTGAATGGGGACGGGGTAAATGCAGAGCAGGCAGCCTCAGGGGGATGATGGATGACAACCAGGGGGCATATGGCACTCAGGGTCAGACATGTCATCCCCAGGACTGGGGCTGAGTGTCTGACTGGATGCTGTCCTAAAATGCTGCACCGTGGACCCACCAGTTCCAACCCCACCCTGGTGTTCAGCCGGTGGCCAAGCTTCTTCCCCGGGCCAGGAAACAGCTGCTTTCTGCTGGGGCTGAAACAGCCCCAGCCAGCACAGGAGCACCTCAGCGTCAGATGCACCCTCTGAGCATCCCACACACACTCCAGTGTAGCTCAGCTTACTCCCAAGGGTAAATGCCACTGGGAGTGTTGCTCTGAAGCAGGGAGCAGGATATTGCCCAACTGCAGACAACAAAACTGACCTGAAATCGGTAGCCTTCCTAAGTACTGAGTGACTCAGTAGCATCTCAGCTCCAGGGCCTGGCCAAGGCTCCCAGCAAGGGCTGAGCTTCTTTGAGCACTGTCTCTGAGAGGTGTCTGGCATGTGGGAAAGCCTCAGGCTCCAGCCCAGGACGGAGCACACACACTAGGTGTGGAGGAAGGACTTCAATCACCCACCACTGCACAGGTCCACGCTGAAGACAGTGCTCACACCATCTATCTGGTGGCTCAGGGCGTGCTCAGGCCCCTGCTCTGCTGTGAGCACCAGGTGATGGCAGGGGAAAGAAACCCCACCCTTGCCAAAAAGGCAGAGAAGACTGGAGCTGACTGTGAGGGAGCAGCTACACCTGGCCCCCAGGACTGTCCCTGTCACAGCAGGGTGTGATCGTCACTCGAGGCTCAGCCTGGGTACGCACTGCCACACACAGAGCCTTGGGCCAGGTCATACCTGCCCTCCTCTTCCTCCCAGCTGAAGAGCCCCACAGCAGCTTGGGCCTGGACCTGCACTCACCCGCTGATGATCTCCTTGTTCTCAGCCCGGATGAAGTGCTCCTTCTCTGGGGTCAGGATGCACAAGGAGAATTTCTGCCCTGTCCGGCTCTCCCCGTCCACCACATCTGTGCACTGGTTCATGTTGATGGTGCCCTGTGGAAGGGTTGTTGGCTGCAAGAGGAAGAAGAAAGGAGGAATGTTTAAGCAGAGAAGAGCAGATGAGTGCAGAGTTGAGCCCTAAAACCTCTCCTGGCAGACACCAAGATCCTACACACCGAGATGCTCTGCCCACAAGTACCTAGATCCATCCATGCCCCATCCTGGCACACAACAAAGCCCGTGCTATACTTTTGCAGACACAGACCAGCAGGCTCTGTCTCTTGCCAGCCCAGTCTGCTGCTCTCAGCAAGACCCTTCTCCTATACCACATGCCCAAGGAAGGATGGCTGTCCTGCTGCAGCACAGGGACACCAAGGGAAGACATTGAGTGGACTGCTTTGGGGCAGTAGGGTGACACGTGGGACAGGCACTACAGACAGACAGACAGGCCAGGTTCTTCCTGCTGAAGTTAACAAAACACAGAATTTGCCAGGAAGGGACTGCAGCATGGAAGGGACTTTGTTTGTCTGACAGGCTTTGCAAACACAGCGTCACCTCCCAGCCCCCTTGCTCCAAGCAGACACAGTGAAGTGGGACAGGCAGTGGCCCCTCTGGCCTGAGGGGACACACAGGGACCCAGAGGGGTGTCAGCACTGACAAGAGCTGACAGGTCCATCTGTAACAGGGCTGGCTCATCCGATTACAGCACAGCCACCCATTCCTGGTGCATGGCACCTGCAGCCCTCCCTCCCTGAGCGGTGATGCCGCATCTCTCCCATCCCCAGCCTGCCTGTGTCCCACCAGGCTCAGTGACACAGGGACCTCCTGCATCCCGGTGTGAACCCGCCCCATTGGCATAAATGACTGGGCAAAGGGACCCCCTCCAAGCTGCCAACGGCACTGAAGAAGCACCCAAAGCAGCCTGTAGCCACCTCCTCACCCTGCCAAAGCCTCCTTGTGCCCTCCAGATGGCCAGACCAATAGGGAGATGGATTTTTTGGCAGATGCTGTTAAGGTTTTTACCATGGAAACTGGCTCCCCTGCCAGTAAACTCTGTCCAAAACTAGCCTGTATCATACAAAAAAAAGGTGCAGTGCTCGATGGCCCCAGTGTACTACTGGAAATTCAGATCAGCTCCCTGAAGCTCCCAGTTTACCCATCTGCAGGCCATGGGAAATAGCTCCTGTCCCCAGGAAAAGGGCTTTCCCTGCAGGCAGGAGGGTCCTACAACAGCCCAGTGGTGGCATGGAGCCATCATAGGTGCTGCAGCATTGGTGCCCAGCACGGGCACACGAAAGGGACCGGTTGTACATCAGGGACACCAAAACCTCCTCTTTTCCTTCACAGAAACCAGCATCAGCATCCACAGCCCCCAGGGGACAGAGGAAGGGGAAAGAAAGCAGAGCCCAGCCCCCAGCACGGTGCATCCACAGCCGCCCGCCCGGCACCACTGCGGGTAGTCGGCTGTAAGAGGATTTTTTGTCTTAAGACAACAAAAATAAACCCCAGCTTTCCGGAAGCTATAAAAACCCAACGGAAAAACTTTCTCCTGCTCCAAGTGGAGTCTTGGAAACGTTTTTGTCTCGTTGGCCTTCAGCACAGCCAAGGCCTCCAGGAGTGCAAGGGCTGGGTCCAACCCCCTTCCCAACCCGGAGCATTTTTGCACCAGGGAACACAACCAGGACAGGGGAAAAAGGGGATGAGGGCAGCTTCAGGAGCCCCAGCCCCTCACAGGGACCCTGGGACACTTGGTTCCTCATGCCACAGGTACCCCTTGATGCCCTGAGAGGCTCTGCTAGGATTTGGCAGGGAGCTGAAACAGGAGGAGAAGAGGAGACGGCTCCCTGTGAAACCTGCCTGCTCTCCTCCCTCTTTAACCTCACGGCAGCAGCGTTGAGGGCGGCTTTCCCCGCCGCGCACACCCAGACCTGACCCAAGCACGCCCGGAGCGGAGGAGCCGGTTTGGGGCCCCCACGCTGTCACGCCAGTGCTGTGAAGTGGTTTTGCCACGCACCCCTCCTTCAGAGGGGGAACACACAGTCCCAACGCATGGGCCTCTGTCCACTACTGTGCCTCTGAGCTGGGATGCCAGGAGAGGGGCTGCAAGCAAAGCTGGGACTGTTCCCCATTTGCGCCTGCAGCCGGGGACAAGGACAGGCCCCAGGGACAAGCCCTCCACCCCACAGCAGTCCCCCTGCACCCCAAAAACTCTTGGCAACAGATGAAACATGACTGACCTGCAGAATGGCTCACTCAGGATGCAAATTCCTTTACACCTATTTGTTTCCTTCCCCAGAGGCAGCACAGGCATTCTGAGGCACAGCGAAATGCAGACTGTGCCAGGTGGAAACATGCGCTCGCAACCTCCACCAAGGATGGGGCTTGGGCAGCACTGCACCCCAGGAACACCTCAAAACTGGCCAGAGATCCCCAGCAGAGGAGCTGGCAACGGTGCATGGCTGATCACCCCAGAGAACCAGGAGAACAGGAACCACCTTCCTCATGAGGAACACCCTCATGTGCCAAAGCTGCGGGGTGGTGGTGTGGGAGCAGGGGAGATGGGAGAGGCTCTGCTGCAGGAGGCAAGGAGACACGAACCCTTTCCCTACCTCTGAGCATCTGTTCCCATGTTGGGGGTTTCTCAGGGCTGGGGATCCCAGGGGGACAACCAGCAGAGGTGGTCCCCAGGCTGGTCCCAGGCTAGGTGAGGACTATGTGGCTCTGGCAGTTGGAAGGGAATAAATGAATGCAAAAGCAGGGAGGTGTAATACAGCAGCGACGCCAAAACAATAACAGGAGTAGGGCTTCAACCAGCCCTTTGAAGAGCAGATGCTTTGATACAGTGTTGAACCCAGCATTGGACCCCAAGGCTGCTGTTAAGGATGGAGTACACAACTACTCCACGTCTGGATCTGGTGCCTGCATTTGTCTTTTAACTGGGGGAGGAGGAGGAGGAAGCCCAGCAGGGTGAACCAGTAGAAGACACCGTGACGGGTACCATCACCAGCAGCAGCTCCCTTTGGTGGCACCTGCCCCCTCCAGCCCAGCAAGCAGAGCAGCCCCCCCTGCTCACCATGTGCCGGCGCAGAGAAGGCAGCACCCGCACCATATGAGCAGCTACAGCTCTCCACGCTGCCAGTATCAGCAGAGGAACCAGAGCCAAGCAACAATTGTGTTGCTGTTTCCCACTGGTATGACAGATTCATATTTACACACACACGTGCACACAGCGTCCCCCTCCTTACTACACAAAGCCAAGAGTACATTCTCCTCCTCCTCTCCCTTCCCGGGTGCCCAGGACATGAATCACACCATGCTCTCCACATCCACAATGCCAGCGGCCTCCAAACAAGATGCAGGGACCTTCAAATGCATGCTCCTAGTATGCAGAGCCCAGCAACTGCAGCATCCCCCACCCTGGACAGTGGAAAGGATGGAAAGAAAGAATAGGGACCTCTTACAAGCCTGAAGGAAGAGGAGAAATCCCAAGCACAGCATTGCTGGGGAGAGAGATTTATCTGCAAGAGCCCCTCAGGGGCTGAGACAGGAATACAGAATTCTTTAGATTCAAAGATTTCCGAATGTTCTCCAGGTACCTGCCTCATCATTTCTAATGTGTGGGCACTGTAGAAGATGGATCCAAAATACAACAGAGCTTCGCTCAGTAACCACATAAGATGTTTTCTGAGCAGGTAACCCCGCGGTCAAGCTCCTGACGAGCTCTGCCATGGCCTCAGTGGGACACAGCCAATGCCCACGCTGTTCTCCGGGGCTATTACACAACGTGGGTTGATGAAATCTGGAACACAACCTTTAAAGAAAGGCGATGGGGCAGGGGGAGGAGGAAACCAAACAAAAGGGACATTTTACTTTCTGCCAAGAACCAGGAGGGGAAGGAAAAAAAAAAAAACAAACCACACAAACCCCACAACAACCCAACTCCACAACCATTTGTCTATCTCACATGGCGGGCTGGTTGCCTTGGCACCAGGGCCCGGGCTGTCCCAAGGGGGAGATCGCAGCTCTGCTGTCCTGCTCCACCACAACGCTGTATGGGAAGGGCTCGGGCTCCGACTGGCTCTGCCCTGGCTCCCAGTGCCACCCCAGAGCAGCAGCCAGCCTGCGGCGCCTGGGGAAGAGACATCCACGCTGCCTCCATAAATGCTTCTTGACAAATGTTAATTCTCTGAGCTAAAATATTCATGAGGGTGGCTGCCGACAGCACACTGCTCATTGGCAGCGCTCGCGTACTCAGCAAAGGCAGCTCTTGTGGTTGCACCATCCCTGGTGCCCGGGCTCAGCTCATCACAGTGCTGGAGGCAGGATGCAAGGGGGGGATCTTGGCTGGGCTGCAGTGTGGGAGGGAGCAAGACTCCAGGTGCCCCATCATCATGGATGCAACAGAGCAGCATGGAGACTACATGTCTCGAGCAAGAGCAGCAACGCAGCCTGGACAGGCAGCTCCCAGCACCAGCACAACCAGCACCACACCAGCACCATCTCCACCATTCTCACCCAGAGGCCATCAGCAGGAAAGCACCAGCTCCGTGAAAAATCACAGGCAGCTCCCTTTTCAGCCATGCAAAGCTACCTACAGCCTCCCAAAATCCCAGCTGGGAATGTACCATCCAGGCAGCAGGGCTGGCTCTGCCAGTGGGCTCAGCCAGGCACCACTGTTTACCATACTGGTGCCAGTGGGGTGGCCGTGGTATGACCTGAGCTGTCCAGGCAGTGGGCAAGTGGGGCTGGCAGAGCAGCTGGGCTTTAATGAGTGTTTCAGGCTTCCTGCCACTAGGCACGAGGCTATCAATACAGCCACAACGCGACCCGAGCTCTGTGGCGGGCAGATTTTATTACATTTATAGATCAGCTAACAGGCTGAGCTTCCTGGATTTATTAAATTAGACAAAGGCTCTTGAAAACGACCTCTGTGGGCTCTGCAAAAGGATGGACTGGAGCAGTCACTCATCAAAGGGGAGCAGAAGGTTGTGCTCCTCCATCCCACACCTCCCTGCAAGCAAAAGCGTCTCCCATCCCTGCCACCCCCACAGCTGCTCTCTGCTCTTCCTGTGCCATCCAAGCAGGAGGGCAGGTCTCTCTTCTCAGCCACCTGAGCACACTTTTCCCACCTGCAGCCTTCCTGCATCAGCAGCTACTGCTCAGTAAAGCCACCAAGAAACCTCCAGCTTGGACCATGCAGCAGGCAACAGATAAGCAAGTTTTCACCATGGGCAAGGGAATGCAATGGAGGTAACAAGTAGCATGCATCCCCCAGCACCTCCACATGCACACCCTGTGCAAGAAACAGGTGTCCCCAAATCTCACTGCTGCCTGGACTCCCCAGCCAGCCAGAAGACATCCTCTCCTTCTACAGGAGGTGGCACAAGCAGCGCTCCGCAGATGGGGCCCTGGCACGTGCCGGTGTGGCTCTGCGCCGGCAGCAAACCTGACTCGTGGTGCCACCAGCAGCCACCCTGTGCCAGCACAAGGAGGGGACAGGACACCTGCCCCAGTGTGCAGCCAGCGATGCAGGAACACCCTCCTGGCTGGATAAATGCCCTAACACTTCCCCTGGCCCCATCACACATCTCCCCACCACCAGACCCTGTTTGTTCATCATGGGCACCCACAACCACTGGCTCCTGAAATTTGTTTTGCCAGAGGAACTCTCCACAGCCTGAGGTCACCCACCCCAAGGAACCGGCTCGGGGAGGTGGGCTGGGAGGGTGGGTTAGCAGGCCCTGTGCATACTTGTCCCTGCATGCCGGGCCCCTGTAAAGCGCTCCCAAGCCTCTACCAGGAGATAAAACAACATCAGCTCCACTTTTGCCAGGGGGAAGGAATGCTCTTCCCTGGAAGCAGTTTGGGGAGGGGGTGAAACACAGGGGCTGGGCAGGAGAGTTCAGCCAGGGGCCACTTTTAAGCTGAGTCGGTGTTTATGTCCACAGACAGCGAGTCTAAACACTGAGTGAGGTCGTGAGCTGGCCGAGAGCTGCCTGCAGACTGCCCACCAGCACCCTCCGGCTCCTCTCCCACCCCGGGCCACCTCGCGAGGCATGGGCAGCACCCATCCTGGGGGTGCCTGAGTAGCAAGTTTTGAGGCCACGCATCCCATCTGCAGCCCTGTCCCCATGAGTGCCCATCTGGGGACCGTGCGTCGGAGCGGAGGGAGCCGGGTCGGGGCTGTGCAGGAGGCTGGAGCCGGCTCGTCTTGGCCTTATATGGCGATTTTCGCGCTGCTCTTGTAGCTCCCAGCTGCTCCCCACCCCAAAGCGGGGTCGAGAGCTGGCAGCCTGCGCCTTGCCTGCCTCCTTCCTGTTAACCTCTTTCCTGCTGAATGGCCTCTGAGGGGTCCATGCATGATGGGGACAGCTGTATCCTGCCCCAACACAACTACCCACACCAGGAAGCGAGGGTCAACCAACCCTGTGGTGGTCAACAAGTGGGTGCAACCTCCCTTGGCACCGGGGTCCAACCCTCTGGGTCCCTGGCAGCATCCCCAAATCCATGGAGCCCTTTGTGGGAGCTCGCAGCCATGTACACACATGTTCCATGTCCAACTCTGCTGGAGGGGATGAGGGACAGAAGATGCAAAGAACCATGACAGGAACAAGAGCGAGGTCCCACTGAGATGGGGGTCAAGGGGCTGCTCCGAGCCACCACTCTGGCTCTTTGGGGACCAAAGCAAAAGCCCAGCATCACACAGGCACTTGCTGGCCCTGCCATGCTGAAGGCACCATCTCACAGCCCTGCAAACCCAAGACCTTTTCTTCCCTCTTGCTCTCCAGGATTTAAATGCCTTTAAAATGCAAAATGTCCTCATTCCCTCCTAGAAGGGGGGTGGGAAGAATACATGATAACCGATCCGACCCCATCTGCTTGCAGCTGCCAGCATGGCATCTTCCCCACTCCTCAACACGCAGGCACAACAGCTACCCAGCTGTATCTGCAGCACTCCTGGGAGTTGTCATGGCAATCTGCCCCATGGCAAAAGCCTGGCAAGACCACGAGCCGGACCATAAGAGTGGTGAGGGACCGAAGCCTAGTGCAGGGACCACGGCAGGCGAGTTGCCTGCAGAAGGAAATGCAGTCATTTGGGGGTGGGAAGGAAAGATGGGCTTCATTTGCATCTTGTTATTTGAATTTTAAATTGTACTGTTCCAAATTGGCCTTGTCAACTTTCTTCTCCACCCCCTCGGTGTAGGAGACAAGTCCCAGGTGGTCCCTGCACTGCACACTGCCAGGCACACACGTGCAGGCACTCACCACCAGCTCATGTGCCCTCCTCCCTCTGTCCCCAGGAGCAAAGGGCTTCACCAAAACATCAGAAACCACATCCCCATAGCAGGGCTCACATAGCAGGTCACCCACAGAGACAGCCATGATGGTGATGTCAAGTTTGGAGACAGCTCAGGAGGTGGGAAGCTTGGACTGAGGCAGGATGATCTCCACCTACGTTGGCCATTCCTGTTCAACTGCAGCTGGATCTGGATTTCTGTTTGCTGGGGGTGAGGGAAACAGCTCAAGCCTCTACTTGGGCTGTGCTGGAGAACTGAGGCCAAACTGGGGCAGGCTCTGCCCAATGGCCCAGGCTGGCTCCACTAACCACTCACACCAGGGCTGAGGCTGCTGCACTGACTCTCCAGAGGCTTTTCACTTTTAAGCCTACAGTTGGGTAGAAAAACTGGCAACACCCTTCCTGGGGATCCTTACAGCAGCTCTGAAAAGGCGTGAAAGACATTCAAGTGAAAAGGGCTTGGGAAAAATCTGAGGAAATTAACCCAGGGCAAAGCTCCCTCACCTCTCCGTTTTGGAGCCAGTTTTCTTGCAAAGTAGGAAAATAACTGCAGTTGATGTGGGCTTCAACATTATTTACAGCACCAAGTGCTGCTGGAATGACTCCCAAGGTCTTCTGTTCAGCACTGCTCCAGTGTAGGGGCAACTCCCACCACAGCCGAGGGACACTCAAGGTGCCACCAGCCTTGCAGCAGAGGGCACAGAAACTAGGCACTGGCTGAGATGTATGAGGCCACCTCTCTGCATTTGGCACTCAAGATCAGACTGTACAGAGGAATTTGGGAAGATCCAGACTAGAAATCTGGGAGGACAGAAGACGCTGTGGAGAGAGCTGCTGCTTCTCTCTTCTCTGAGCCATCAAGGATGGGCACGGCCAAGGAAAGAGACATTCAAGGAAAACAGCAAATTAAATGAACCAAAGCCCTGGAGGGACTGGTCTCCTGGTCTCCAGCCATCTCACGACCCTTCCTGCAAATGCACCTGAGCAGAGGAATCAAAGAAAACTCACAGCAACAGGCTGAGCCATCAGCACCATCACAGCCGTGCGAAGCTACCTCTGACAGCCGTCGTCTTGAGCTCTGGATAATTTGAGGCCCTGCATTATGCCTGCTCAGGAAGCACAGTGAGCTGCACACAGAGGAAAATGAAAAATGGCAAGTGCTTCCCACAACAAAAAAGTAAATAAAATGGCAAGACATTTCCTGGTGACTCAGTAGAAGACTCAGTAGAAGAGAGAAAAGAAAAGCCTTTCAGCTCCGTATGAACTAGAGATTTTTGCCTCTTCACTAAAACACAGAAACAACAAGAAGCAGCACCTCACGATGGACTGAGCCAGCAAAGCTCTGCTGAACACTCTCACAAGACGAAGGGTTAGACCCACTCAAGCCAACTCCATCCTCCCAGCTGACCCAACGCTGTACCGCAGGGCTACGGCTGTGGTTTCCCCCTGGTTTCTTCCTATTTGGGCTCAGCTAAACTGAAAATTTGCTTGAGAGATTTTGCTTTACAGTGGGTAAAGGCAATTTATTTGTGGTCACCAGTCTTCCCACCCCACTGCATGCACACAGGTCACCCTGTGCCTGCCTGCTTTCCCTTCTGCAAGGAAATAGCAGACTCCAGTCTGGCTGCAGCAAAGTGAACACCAGTTACGCCTCTCACTGCGTATCTCCTGTGGGAGCCATCCACTGTGGCGCTTCCCCCCAAGCCCCAACCTTCACCCCAAGGACTGTCCCTACAACATCTTGCACCAGTATTCAACAACTGCAAAGGGGGCAAGGACAACCCTGGGGATGAGCAGTGCCAGATCTGCTGGAGGCTCAGGCAACTCCCACGGGTGCAGATGCTTCAGTGGAAGTTCTTGAATCCAGCCAAATTAGCCTGGAAATCTCATTAGTCCCCAGCACTGTTCTTATGAGCTTTGCAGAGCTTCCTGCTGGGCTGGGAATACCATGCAGCTGGGCTCTCAGGGTGCTTGGGGGTCTGCAGCTGGAGGTGTAAGGGTCAACCCAAGCACAACAGGTTGCGTTTGCCTACCAAGCAGCAGCCATATCCTACACCCTAAGCCTCACCCCTACAGAAAATCCCATACCTGCTCTGCTCTGTGTTGTTCCTAGGAGCTTCCAGACAAGCTTGGACTCTGCAGACCTTCCCAAAAGCCGAGGTGGCGGTTGAGGAGCATTCTCCCATCCCGCTGAATGGCACAAAATGGAAGGCCCCAAAAGGCAGTTCCTAGGAGAAAAGCTCCCAGCAGGTACACACAGCTGTTGTGGTACAAGGAGACCACCCAGCAACAACTCAAGCTGGGCTGTGCTGCCACAGGTGAGGTGTGGTGGAGGCACCAACACAGACAGCAAAGACCAGTCCTGGCTGCGCAGGCACTGCCGGGTTGGAAGGCAAGCGACACCCCAGGGGAAAAGTGCTCTGAGTGCCTGCCACAGCCAGGGGCAAAGACTGGGAATAACACCCCAGGAGCTGTCCCCATGTCCCCAGAGATCAGTGTTTTCTCTCAAAACCTGCTGCTCTCATCTGGCCCCAACACTTGCAGAGGAGTTCAGTGAGAGGAGTGAGTTCACAGCTGTGAGCCGCTCCTGGGAGCTCTGCCTGCATCCTCTCCTTCAGGAGCAGCCCCAGTGGAGAGGAGCAACGTGGGGCTGGTGCACCCAAGGGGGATGAGTCCGAGGAGGTCCCTCCTGGGATGACAGACTTTAACTCCCAGAATCAGCCTGTGAATGGCATTAACTGCCCATGCAAGCCAAACATCCCCTTCCTCCACACATCTGCTCCATCCATAATCCCTGCTGTCCCTCCCCTAATGGGAAAGCAGCCAGGAAAGTGAACCAAAACCCTAATTATATCCCAGTAGCTCCCCAGCGCCCTGGTGATCTGCTGTGACTTTACTGATGCGGCTACAGCAAGGCTGATGAATTGAGGAGAAAAGGGCCAAGACTGGGCGTGCTCCAAAACCCACCCTTTCTCCCCAGCCACAGCATCACAATGGGTGGAAATCCCATAAAAGCTCAGGGTGCTGTCAGGAGACATCTAAAACCAACTGTGCTCCTGTCCCCTTCACCTCTTCTCCCCATGGACCCTGTCATCCCCAGGAATGGAAACACTGTAAGGGGACTGAACAGAGAGCAGTGACAACTGTGGGCTGCAGCAGGAGAGCAGCCCAGGCCCTTGCCGCAGGTCCCCAGGGCACTGCTTGGCCATAAAATCATGAAGAGCCACAACACCCACGGCACAGGGCGTGCAAGAGCTGGGACCCCTGGGATCACAACTCCACAGCCCCCCAGTGAGGCGTGCAATGGCAACAGAGACTTTGCACGGCCCCGGGGTGCAAGACAGGAAAACATGGGGAAAAATCCTCCCTGGTAGGTGGGAGCCTTCCTCAGCTCTCCACAGACCCCAGGGCAGTGTAATCCCTGTACACAGCACCTCTGCTCCAGGGACCTGCTCACCCCTAAAAGCAGAAGAGGCCACAGCGGTGCCGTGCTGCCCGTGGTGGGTGGCAGGGTGCAAGCCCTGTTAATTCACACAGACAAACCAGCTCCTGGATCCTGCGGGAAGGGGGTGAAGGGTAACGTTAAGCTGCGGCGCACGTGATTTTCCTATGGTAATTTTAACTTCCAGCCAGACTCACTGCCTGCTTTATCTCCTTGCCTACTTGCAGTCAGGCTTCAGTGATTGCAGGGAAGCATCTCTTCCACAGCTTGGAATAAAATAAAAAGGTCTTACAAAAATACCTACCAGCAAAAGCACATCCACATGCCATTACCTGGTCTGGCATGAGGAGCAAGCAGTATTTTGCTGGCTTTCTTTTTTTTTTTTTTCTTCCTACTTTATCTATCTTGCAGCCCATGACAACTCAATGAGCAAGACCAGCAATAAAACCTGCCTGGGAATTCTCATTTTTCACCAGGAATGCCTCAAAACAGCATGGACAAAAGGTAGCAGACCCCTATGAAAACCCTGCATTCGGTTTCCCTGAGAAAAGCCGTTTACAAAACCTTCCCAGAGACCTCGACTTGTCTCCATGCAAGTTTTAACCTGACAGTGTCCCTTTTAGACTCCAAACCTGATGAATAATACATGTCTGGGATAAACCAGAAATATAATATTCACTAATGCTTACCGTAGCAGAGAAACAAGGGCTGTAAATAAGTAATTTATTAACCCCAAACCGTGTTGCTGCTTGAACAGAGTGCAACACCTCAGCTTTCGGCCCCAAGAACACCAGCAGAAAGGCTGCTCTTGAGCTGTGTGCAGCAAGAGCACACCAAGAGAGGCTGAGACCCTTCGCTCTCATCACACCTCCAGCACAAACACGCATTGTCCCACACTCAGGGAGATGCCAATGGATGGAAACCCTCCCTGAGAGCAGGGACCTGCAACCTTCCTTCCTCCTCCTCCTCCTCCTCAAGGGGCCACAGCCGCCCCTTCTCCGCCGGGAGGAGCGCAGCGGTGGGAAGCCCACAACCCTGAGCTCGCCCACGGCTCCAGCCGTTTTCTCAGGCATTCCAAAATTTGGCCTGAGCCTCTTTCTTGCAGCACCACCCCCCAGGGCTGGACGCCTGCCTAATTGCGTATTTATTTATTTCTGCATTTTCCCAGCTCCCCGCACACACTGGCGCAGGGCGGGGGGAAGCCGAGGCCCAGTCCCAGGCAGACCCAAGAAATAAAAAAACCCAAGGGGCAAAGCAGCACCCCTTCCTCCCTCCCACCCCTCAATTCCCTGGAAGCCAGGAGGAAGCCGGGAAGTGGGGGGCTGGCCAGGAAGAGGGTGGGAACGGGGGGCAGGAAGGGGGGATGCCGGCGGCATCACCCACCTCCTTTGCTTGGGGAAATTAAAAATAGCTGCATCCAAAGAGTGGCTGCAAGCACCACAAAGAGCGTGTTGAGCAGAGGCAGCTGCAAGCTATTTGCTGCCCCCAGTAATCAGCATCTCGGCTTGCAGAGCACCCCCTACCCCCCGGCCCCTTCCTTCCCTGCCAGAAGCTGCTGCTGCCTTTCTCCAACCCACATACGTCATGTCAACAATCAATGAATACAGGATCTCTGCTGGGGAAAAAAAAGGGGGAAACACACTTTGATTTTTGGAGCAAGTTGGCTGCCTTGTTTGATTCGTGTTCTCATCCTCCTTGCCGAGCTGTCACCAAGGGTTTTGCAGCACCGAATCCCACCAGGATTCCCAGTGCCACCCAGCATATGGGATAGGAAAAGGGATGTGCCACCAGGATGCTGCTTCTTCCAGGGACTCCTTTACACAAGGGAAAAGGGGTGCTAGTGCACAGCATCACCCCACCCACAGCCCACTGGGGCCTGGCCTCAGCCAGTGGCCCGTGACAGAGTTAAAACCAGCCCCATCCCCACACACTGCTGGCAGGTATGGGGGCCAGGCTGAAGGAAACTCATTTCGCACCCCCTCCTCAGCACCCAGCAACAACAAGGCAGAGAAAACACAGTTCTGTTGGTTCCTTGGGCAAGTTGATCATTCCTGTCCCTGCTGACAGGCACAGACTCCCAGGGATGAGGAGATACTTGGGAGTCCAGCACTGCAGAGGACTTGGATCAGGCATCCACCGACAGCATCCCACCGCTACAACCCCTCCCTCAGCCGCCAGCAGGGACTACAGCAGAGCTCACACTGCCTTCATTTCAACTGCTGCACCAGAAAGGAAAAGGGGGGGGCGGGGAGGGGGGCAGGAGGGAAGGGAAAACAAGGAAAAGCAACTGGAGCAACTGCCTGTAGTAAATACCAGTGCTACCATCTGTCACTCCCCACTACAGTACTCAGGGCTGTTGCTGGAGTGCTGTTTTGTTAGACGTTTACAGCGTGGTGGGATGCAGAGGAAAGGCAGGGCCAAGGCCACCATGCGAGGCAGAGGGTGGGAACGCCAGCCAGTGCCCAAAGGGCTCACGTGAGGGTAATCATCTGCTCGGCAATTAGCTGTGTCATTTCACTCCCAGCTCTCACACACTGGCTGGTAGATGCCACGAGGGGCGGGTTTGATTTCTGCAGGAACGTTTTACAGCACATCGGGATTTTTCTTTCCCTGAGAGGCTGTAGCCAGGCTGGAGGCCACGGGTACAGAGCCCACGTTCCCAGAAGTCACCAAGGAGAAACTCCAGCTGCTGAGACCGCCTGTATCACTCTGCCTCCTGTAAACTGGATAAATCCCATTTAAAATCCAGCTCATTTCCCTCCCTGTTCTTGCACACGTCCTCTACACAAACATCTTTGCTAGGTCTCAAGAGATAGAGTAAGCAAAAAGCAGACAGGACAGAGCCACTTGAACCTGTTCTTGTTGCTCCACGTAAGAGCAATTCCAGCTTTGCAGCTCGCCCCGGAGAAGACAATAGGGGCTGTGTTGTTTCCAGGAAGGAAGCACCTGGTCCAGGTCATCAAAGCTGTTCCTTCATTAGGAGGTCGCTGGCTGTATCAAGCTCTCCCAACTCTGCCTTCACCCTCTCGCCTTTTAACTCCCAAACCTCCCACCATGGACTGCTTCACATGGGGACCTCTCCCAAGTGGGTCCTGCAGGCACCAACCACCCTTCTCAGGTGGCTTGGATGTGGACATCAGCATCCTCCGTCCACACTTGAGAAGCCACAAAGAGAAACAGACAGCTTGATCCACCTAAGGTCACAGTAAACCCAGGCACTTTTGGGGCCCCAGTGATGGTCCTTGGCCATGGACCCAGGTGTCAGGACTGGGTTTGGAGCCATGGCTGGAGGATTCCTTCCCTGTTCTCTCAGCCCCCACAAACCACCCTTCTGCAGTCGCACAAACCACGCTTCCCCTACCACGACACTAAACTAAGGATATGCTTTACCCTTGCACTCTCACTTCCAAGTGTCCTTCTCCTGCCCAGCTGTCCTGGAGGAGGAACAATCACTGCTCCCCAATTACTCCCAGTACTTCCTTATTTCTACCGCATCATCTTTGAGATACAGGTGAAACCTCCCCACAGATCATCTTCCACCATGCTCCTCATCAAACCAGTTATTTCCCCAGCTCTGCTGCCCATCACTGCTGTCCCAGCTGCCTCACATCCTGCATGATTTTCCATCCACAGCACAACCATGAATCCAGGAGCTCCTGGACAGAGCAATTTCCCCCCTCCACTGCATAAACTGGTGGGACTGGCAGGGCACTATCACATTTACCAAGGTAACAGATCACCTCTGGACCGTGACAAGATGTGGCCATGCAATGGGTGGCTTTCCCCCTCCATCACAGTTGAACCTAAAACCAGAGGAACATAAATCCAAAGTCCTCCTGCTGCAAGGCCAAGTCAGACCCATGCCCTGGAAAAAATCTGGGGTGGGGGTCCTTGTCACTGTCCAAGCTTCACACAGCTGCTCCCCTCAATCCCTTTCTGTTTCAGCTTCCTTTAAATTTGAAACACACTTCGATTCAAGCCAAAAAGCTTTTTATGCTCAACAGAAACTGAAAGTCTTGAAGATCTGGCAAACAGAGGCATGGGCAAAATTGTGTCTGTGGGGGGAAACACCAAGGACAAGGGGAAGGTGGGGGAGGTCCCATAAATCCTGGTGCTCCCACGGAGGAGGGGGCAGGGAGTGCTTGGAAACACTTAAATGGTGAAACGTGTGGAAAAAGTAAGGCCAGAGAGGCCAGGATGTTTAAGGTTCATTTTTAATCCCTGCCAATGAATTTCCACCCTGGGCCAAGACCGAAGTAAACTGCTTTGATCTGAAAAGGAGAAGAAAAACACCCGCACGGATTCCTGGCTTCTTAAAACAATGTAGATGACAAAGGAGGGAACTACGATGGAAACGAGCGCGGCGCAGCTCTGCCCAGGGTGACGTTTTAAACTGCCCCTTCCTGCCAAAGAAAGGCTGGGGGGAGGGGGTTGATTGGGAAACAACGATTACATGCATCCCCACATCACAGCATCATGGGGCACGCAGCCCTCCCTCTCTCTGATTCCCCACCAGCAGCCACTGATGCTCACACACCGTGCTCCTTTTTTTACCCCTTTAGGAATTCCTTAGGTTTCCGCAGCCGGGAGCGGGATTTGGGGTCACACAGGGCTCCAGATGTGACCCTGCAGCCCCCTGCACGGTGCCAGACCTCCCACCTCCAAACTGGTCTCTCTTCTCCTATTTAGACTCATGGCCCAGAGGTCCTGGTGCTCCCCTAACCGTTGCCAGATGCTGGGCTGGCTTCACTCTTCATCCAGCCCTGGTCCCATCGGCTCCCAGCTCCCTCCTGACCTCCCTCTCAGCCATCATGGGCTGCAGCAGGGGTGTGGGCTCCATCATACTGAGGTTAATGCTATTACAACCTGCCCAAGTTCCTGTCACAGGAGCAGGACTATCGGCTGCGAGCCCAGGAAGGGTCTGCAAGGCCATCATGGAGGATGTAACCACCCAACGCCATATGCACGAGGGAACTCTGGCACAGAGGCAGCTGACTACTGGTTTAAGCATCCTCTTAGGCCTCCTTCCCAAACAGCAGTCTTGATGCTCCACTCCCCCATTTTAGAAAGCAACTTCACTCCAGCAAATAAGTGGCAGGGCTCAGAGCCCATCTTCACACTTTACTCCACCATGCTGGAAGGCACTAGACATGGAGCAAGGAGAGTTTGTTGGGAGAAGGATACATTGTGCCCAGGGGGTGTTCCTTCCAATCCCCTGCTGGGAGCTGGGGAAGCCCTTTCAGAAGGTGCTCTCACCTTGGCATTAGGTACTCACAAGAAGAAAAAGGTTGAGATGCTCCTTCATGAGCCTAAATTTTGTCCTGCTTTCAAACCAGCATATCCACAAAGAAAAAAACCCAAAATGAATAGGCTCAGGCAGCCACAGAAACGAGGCCTGATGTGATGGGAGAACACCCCCAGGGAGGATGCAGCTGCCCCTCTGCTCTTGCTCGGGGCAAAGCACTGTCACAAATGCCAAGCTAGCAGAAACCCAGCCCAAGGGATGTGACACAGGGATAAACTGAGGCAAACAGATGAGGCCTGGCCCATGGACATGTGAGAAGTCATTACAAAACTGGGCTGGAGATTCAGACCCTCTTCCCTGACCCGCTCTCTGGATCCATCCCCTCCTGCACACCCAGTGCCTCTCCACTGCATTCCCACGCAGCAGGGCTCTATTTATAGAGACCTCAGCTGCTAATTATAGATCGCAGCAATCAAAATAAAAGGAGGCAAATGCTCTGCACTTGCCACTCTCTGGCTCCATCCCCTTACCCTGGCACTGGTTCTGTGGCAGCTGAAACCTCCCAAGCACCATGATGCCAGGGTGCTCTCCTGCAGCAGCAGCAGTGGTTTTGCTGGGGACCGCAAGGGGCTGTTGGGAGGGGTGAGATCTGCCTCAGCACGGTACAACATCAGAGGGTGCAGTCACCAGAAGCAATTTGGGCATCTCCCCTGGACAGAGCGTGCCTGGATGAGGTTGCAGGACAGGCAGCAGCTGGGGAAGTTTTGCTCACTGTCCTGGCACAGGTTCCCCACAGCACCTCGAGAGACCGCACGTGATCCCTCACAGCCTGGGTAGGGCTGTGTCCCTACAGCCTAAGGACTTTATCCTCTCTAGCTTCAAATATCCTGAAGTACCAAAGGTCTAAGCTCTTCGGGTGACTCTTCCACCTCTCTGGACACATTTTCCTTGACTTCCATTTTCTGGCAGGCTTTAGCCTCACACTAACACACCCTGCAATGGGGAACCAGGGAATGCATCTCTCTGAAGTGCCACAGGACTGGGGAGCACACATGGCAAATGTCCCTGGACACTCAATGCAGCAGCTCATCCCCAAGCCTGTCCCTGCCTGCAGCTCACCCTCTTTCCTGCCTTGCCTCAGTCTAAGAGTGGTTTTGCCATCCTCCAGCTGCTGCAGAGGAACATCAGCCTCTGAACACAACCCAGCCCTGCACAGAGGTTTATCAAACAGCAGAAGCAAGCCAGTGCCAAGAGGTACTCATGGTGGTTCAGCATGGCAAGACAACCCCGAGCAATCACACAACCTCCGCATCCACCCATGGCTGGGAGGGAGGAATTTCAGCACGTCTGAGCAGGCTCAGCTCAGCCAGGGCTCAGCAGAGCTGGGAACAGCCGCTGGCACACTCCCCATCAGGGGAAGGGGATGCACTCAGAGGAGTGAACATGGCAGCTCAGCCTGGGTCTGAGGGGACAGAGACCCACAGCCTGTGCACATCTGCCCCACTGCAGCCTTTGTGCAGAACTGGTTTGGGTTTTCAGAGTGAAAATATGGCAGAGAAAGGATGGCAGATGGAAGGATAGATATACAGAAAGGCCAAGCAGGATCAGCTCAGAGACACCCACTGGCAGGTCTGATGAGGTGGCTGGTGTCTACTTCTCCCACCTTCTACTAAGGAATTTCCTTGCCCAAAATACTCTGATACAACACCAAACCTAACCCATCCCACAGCAAAAGGCTCCTCTGCCCCACGCTTCCCCATCCCATGGCCTCTTTGTACCACAGCACTGTCTTCAGGGACCCCCTGAGGTCACCCGAGCTCATGACTGGGTTTCAAGCTGCCCCTTCACACCCCACTGCTCTCCTATTTGCCAGGAACAGACACAGGGTCTTCCTGGCTGGGCATGGGAGCACCTCTGCAACCATTACCAGCCCGTGGCTCCCCACCCAAGCCCACCCCTCCCACTTTTAATAAGAGCAGAAATTGTCAAATCCACAAAATTAATGTCTAACAGGTTCAAGGCAGAGCAATTCAATACCCGGTTGCAACTGCCTGGGAGGTCTCCAGCCAGCTGCTGCCTGGCTCCCAGAATGCTGCAGAGACCACCTCCACACTGAGGTCTCCATGGGACCCCCACCCAGCTCCCCGAGATGAGCAACTGGGACAGACCAACCCTGCATGGGCTGCAAAGTGGATCCCCCCCATGCAAAGAGCGGCACCCCCGCCGTGTGTGAGAGAGGCACCTCCTGGCCAAGGCCCCAGCCCCATTATTCCTCCCTGGCCCATGGACGTGGTGGGGACATGGCAAGCAGCTGGGACAGCCAGAGACGTGGAGATCCGCAGGCATGGAGCAGAGGAGCACCGTGGGGGCAAAACCAGTGTCCCCCAGTAACCCTAGCCAGCAATGCCCAAAGCGTGGTGGGCACAAGGCTGGGTCCTCAAGTCCTATGCCAGGAACATGCCACTTGACAGCCTGAGCTGAGTGCCACCAGCCCTCTCCAGTGACCCCCAAGACTTAGCAATCACAGCCTCATCCTGTGGAACAGTGACAGCAGTACCCAAACCCACCAGAGCCATGGTGGGTTTCCCCCAAGGCCAAGCAGAGGACGCACTCCCAGGGACACGTTCCCACATGTGGAAGAAGACGGACCTTTCTGTCTGTCCTTCCTCAGCCTGCCAGCCCCACTCCTGTGTGGGATGAGCTGCAACAAACCCCACTTTCCTCCTGCGTGGGGCCTTTTCCTCCTGCTGCAGCCCAGCCAGCATGGCAGGGGATGCTCCAGTGCCACGGGCAGAAGGGACGGAGGAAAGCTGTGCCCAGCTGTGCCAGGTGACAACTTTAGCAGAGCCAGTGCAGGCAGCAGCACGGATCCCACACAGTGATGTGCTCTGCAGAAAGGTCGGGAGGGTATTTTTAAACCAAGTCAGACCCCGATGAGAGTGGAGGGAGCTGCGACCATCTCCTCCATTTCTGGCCATGGCAAGGCTGGACTGAAACCCTCCTTCCCTCCTCCTGCGAGACCCACTGCACTATGAATGGCCATGACAGCAGTGGGTCCTGGTGCCCTGTCCCACTCATGGTCTGCTGGGTCAGAGCTGTCCCACAGCGCACACGGGGCTGGAAGGGGCCTGGCAGCAGCCAAGGAAGAGGTCCAGCCTGGGACCACCATGGGTCAGCCCATGCTGAACACGTGCATGCTCCCTTAATTTGTTTGCTGTTCTTTCCACCTTTACCCTTCTCAAGGTGAAAAAGCCCAAGTAGTGCCTGGAGAACCATGGGATGCTTCCCCCACCCTCTGCATGCTCTCTGGCAACAGTCCCCAGCACCAGGGGCTGCCAGGGAAAAGGCAAGCAGTGCTGCAAGGTCCAGAGAGCAGCACATGGGGCTGGGGCATTGCCCAACAGCTCCTGCCCAGAGGCAGCAGTGCCTGGGGCAGGTCAGTCTCTCAGGGACTCAAAGCCAAAAAGTTAAAGCTAAAAAAAAAAAAAGAAATTAAAAGCCACCTTTCCTAATATCCTTCTACTTCTCTACCTCAGATCGGAGTACCTCCCCATCCCAGTCACACACCTCTCCTGTTACTGCACAATGTGAAACACCAGCCTAAGTGCAGAGCCAGGTTGCTGAGACACTAGAAATGCACTGAAGGCTCCACCGCTCCTACCCGAGACATCTAAATTATTCAGGGCACTTGGATCAACCTCAAGAAAAAATACAAACAAACAAGGCAGGAGAACTCCAACAGCGCTCGGTGCCCCTCGGAAGGCATCGGCAGAGGACCAAGGCATGCCACCTACACAGGGAACCTCCCCGTCACAGACGCAGGTCCCCACATGTCCCAGCCCCACAAGTGAGGGCACATGCTCCCCACATGCCTGTGTGCTCGCCCAGGCAGGTCCCAGCACACAGGCGCCCACCGTGCCGTGCCACACCGTGCCGTGCCACACCGTGCCGGCATTCTCCAACCTTGGGGACCCTCCCAGGGGCTTGCTGGAGGTGGGAGGATAAATCAGCAGCCTCAGGCAGTCAGAGCAGGGCTGACCCTACAGGGCTCACTGGCCCCACTTCGCAGCAGATGCGTTTCCTTCATCTCCCCACCCTGTTTTACCACGGGGAGCAGCGCTGGTGGCACGCCGCGGCTCCGGGGTGGGCAAGCAGCAGGAAGGCGTTCCAGCTGACCTACTTTCCACAGGCACTGCTAGGCAGGGCCTCCTTCCCAGGCTCTGCTGAGGCGATCACCACCACCAAGTCCCAGCCAGCACAGGGCAGGGTGGAAAGAGAAGGGGGGGACCCCGGGGACAACCCGCCAGCATGGGATCTGTCAGCAACTGATCAACCCTGAGCCAGGTGGGACCCACATGCCTCCTCAACAGCCATGACCGTCCACCGCGCTCCCATGCAAACTCGGCCTGGCAGTAAGTGAAGCCCAGAGAGCAAAACTCTTCACCAGTTCAGCAGCGACCTCCCTCCCAGCGATACCAGGCGCATCACTGGGGACTCCTCCCAGGGCAGCACTTACCATCTCGTCGAGGGCGTAGCGCAGCAGCCCGTGCTCGTAGAGGATGAAGAACCGACGCTGCCATTTCTGCAAGAGAAGACAGGAAGGAGGGTCAAAGCAGCACCCACAGGCCTCACCAGCAGTATGGGAGCTGCACCCCGCAACACTGGTGCAGAGAAAAGCCACCAAAACCCCTTTGTGACAGGGGACTCATGACAGTGGGGCACATGCCCAGCAGTCACTGAGCAGGACTTCAGCTGATAAAAGAGCAGAGGGGAACCCCCAACACTGCTGGGACTGTTCCTAAAGAGTGAAGGACGTTGCAGAAGTATTTCTGCTCAGCCCCTCACACCTCAAACCCAGCTGTTTGGGGTGCCGCGGGCTCTACAAAGCAAGGTCCTGCCAGGCTGTCTGGCAGGGCTCTGCCAGAGGTCTGCTTGCACCAACCTACGTTGCCTGATGCTGATTTACTGCCTGGCTTTGCAGGCACCCAAGAAGAGGCTGTTTTGGGGCTGTTTCCCCTCTGCATTCAGACGCCACACTAGCTTGGTTTAACCATACAGAGGACAAAAATAACTTTAGAAACAAGAGATTCCAGCTATAGGTTAGAAACCATAACTTCCATCCTGAAGGATGCCCACAAGCCTCTTCACTGGTCTCCAAAAGACCTAAGTCCTACAGGACACCAGAAGGATTCCCCCAACCAGGTGTTCTCAGCCCTCAGCTTCCTCGTGCATGGTCCATCCCAGCACCCGGTGCTGCAGGGTGCCATGCTATGTGGTCCCCAGCAGCACATCAACTGGATTTGGATGGTGGCTACACCTCCAGGGGTGGGACTGCCTGGACAATCCTTCCTCCCCCAGCACTGTGCCGGTATTGCTGCTTCTGCAGCTGCACAGGAAAAGAGACTGGAGAGCTGATCTGCCTGGAAAATTGCTTTTTTTTTTTTTGGTGTGTGCCAGGTTGTTTTCAGCCAAGAGCAAAAACTGGTTGAGCAGGCTGAAATAAAAAAGGTCCCAGATTCATAGCCCCAGTGCAGCAATTCTTATCTCACTTTTCTCAGCCCTTCGGGCAAAGTCCAAGGTGTTGAGGGACAAGCAAAACTACCGAGGACCCTGCAGACCTCCACATGCCCCAGCTTAGCAGGCTACCTCTGCTCCAGGCAGGACCCGAGTCCCATGTCCCTGCAGTGTTGGGCCAGCAAGCCTGCGATTAGCTGTGACTCCAAATTGTGACCCATATACCCCAGGCTGAACTCAGAAGCCAACTCTTGTTCACTTGGGAGTGATTTTTTTTTATTTCTAGCAGCTCTGAGAGCATTTTGGCTGCATGACAGAGGGTTCACGGACCATTGCCATCCCTCCCACGCACAAGACAGCCCTGTCCTGGCAGCCTCGGCAGCAAGTTAACTTGAGGAGCAGCTTGGGGACAGGCTGGGAGTCCTCGTCACAAGCCAGTGAAAGGGTATCAGCCTGGCCACGTCCTTCTAAGCCTCACACCTCCCAGGGTAGGAAAGTTGGGAATGCTCCATCCCCAGATGATGTTGCTGTTACTGAAAGGCACAAGCAAACCCCCTTGGGCAGGAGCTGAGCATGCCCCGCTCTGTCTGTAGGTCTCTGCTGCCAATGCACTCAGCTTTAGAGCTTCGCAGGGTCATAGCAAATGGGAGTCACCTCTCAGCCCCTTCCTTGCTGCAGGACCTGCCTAACACAGAGGCATCTGCATTAGGGGATGGGATGCAGCCTCCCTCCAGGGTGCTGGGCATACCCATAATAAGCTGCAGAAAAAAAGCCAAACACTTGTTTCCAAGCACCAAAAGGAACGCACGTGCCTTGCTGATGGCTGCAGCCAGCCTGAGAGCTTTCCCATCAACATGGCATGGGTCAGGCCAACCAGACCAGCATCAAGGCATCAAAAAGCAACAGCAGCATGCAATAGAACTGGATGGTCTGAGCCTGAGTGGCATCCTCAGTGCCCCAGCCTGCTACCAAGCACAGAAGACCTTGCATTCCAGAGAAAGCATGCAAGCCCTGCTGCAGGAAACATCTCCCGGCTCCCTGACTTGCACAGGGGGATGGGGAATGGAGAGGTGCAGTGCATCCCAGGACTGCAGGTATCTCCATGGACCAGGACAGGCCCTTGCTCCTCCTCCTGTCACCCCACCCACAGCATGGGGAGCATCTTTGCTTTGCTTACCCGGGAGCGATGGACAGGGTTGTCAAAATCCGTTCCTTCCGGGGCCAGCAGCAGCCAGCCACCATAAATGGGTTTGGCCTGCAAAGAAACAGCAGAGAAACACATCAGGCACAGAGGAAAGTGGCTCACTGTGGAACAGCACTGCAGGGGATCGATGGTCAGGCACCGCAGGAAACCACACCAGATGCTGGCATGAAGGCAACAGCATGAGTTCAGGTTCCTGTACACAGGCAAACTCAGCCTTGCTGGTGTGGGGAACATGATCCCTACCGGCAACCCGTGGTGTTACGTACACCAGGTGCAAACAGGACTGAGATGAAGACACAGGGGAAGGTAAAACCCCAACCACAAACCCCAAACTCTGCTACTTCTGCACAGCATGGCACTGAGAGCACCATCCTCCCGGGTACCGCCAAGCTTCAGAGCCTGTTCTCACTGACAGTTCTTCCTCTCACCATCAGCAGCGTGCCTCTCTACTCCAAAGCAAAAACATACTCCAAAGGAGAGATTGTTTTTCTTTTTGTTAATTAAGAGAGGAAAAACTACCCAGTGCTGGCGGTGCTCCAGCTCACAGCCACTTCCCGTGCTGTGCACATCCAACACCCGTTTCCCCGCAGGGGTGGCCCCTGTCAGCCCGCTCCTTCCCAGCAGCTTCCAGCAGCCCACGGCCGAGCACACAGGAAGGTCAGAGCCAGGTGGAGGGAAAATAGCTCATTCAGCCAGCCAGGAAGAGAAAGGGAAAGAATACCCGGAAAGAAATGCCTCGCAGCACTGACATTTAGCAGTGGAAAAAAAGTATCCGGGATCTTTCCACCAGTGTGAAGGGTGCAGAAGCGGCTGGCGTGAAGCAGGCAGACCCTTGCCACACCAAATGATGGGATGGGGGTGAATGCCAGGCACGTCCCCCCACTGCAAAGTCCTATGGGCACTGCTCCTGTTGCCTGTCAGGCTGCAAACTATTAGTCAACCCCATTCCTGGCAAGGGCTGGGGCCAAATCCTGGTGCAAGAGCGGTGAGGCATTGCCACACCGGCAAGGCGGCTCCATGGAGGTACCAGGACAAGCTAGGACAGAGGAAACCCAGGGAAGATCCAGATTCAGGAGCCCCTGGGTCCAAACACACTACTTTCCACCATGAAACATCCATGCTTGCCCAGTCCCAGCCTGGCCTGCCCACACAGCAACAAGGACACGCGTTCCCAGCTCCTCTCAAAATTTAGTTAATCTTGTTGCTTTTCATTCTTCTCTTTTTTTTTTTTTCCTTTTCCCTTGAAGCTTAAAACTGTTTCCAATTTGGTACCTCCCCTAGATGCCTCCTTCCAGTTTCTGTGGTTTTGTAATGTTAAAAAAAAAAAAGTTTCCCCTCTGGAAAAATCCCTGCAAACAATAGAAGAAACTGCCTATGCACCAAAAACTGTCAAACACATGAAGCACTGAGTAAGCAAACTGGAAACAAGCTGGAGGAGCCCATTTACTGTTTATAAAGTGAAAAGAAATAACAAAATCTCTTCTTCCTCCCCACAAAGTGACTGATCAGCTCTAGGTGTTGCTCTCCCCAGCAGCTAGAAAAACACCATGTGAGAAGACCTTCCTTCCTTCCCCCTCATGTAAAGAGGATTAGAACTAAAGAAAACAGAGTGCTGGGAATGGGATCCAGTTTGGGGGAGTTGCTCCACTCCCTCCCAGGGTACCCCTGCACCCATCTGTTCCCACAACCAGGACAAGCTTCGCCCACACCAGTGGCCTTGCTGGCACAGAAGGAGCTGGCATCGCAGCCCGCAGCTCTCCCCAAGTTTGGTGAGGGGTCCCCTACCACCCCTCATCCTGCTCACCTGGGTGCTGGCTCCCTGCTCGCCTGCGGCCCCCATGGCACCCCCCAGCCGGCACGGCACCCGCTCTGTGCCCAGCCCTGTGCCGCCCACGCTGCCAGGGCCCAGTGGGGTGAGCCATGCTCTGCCACTCCCCTGGCGCACCCCGCCAGCAGCCCGCCCCGCACCCCCACGCAAAGGCACCCATGACGCAGCCTGGGCCCATGCAAGGGGAGGACTTTGGAATGGGGGCTCCACCGCTCCCCGCTGTGACGGGATGTGGCCTGGGCTGGGCCACTTACAACAGCGCTTCCCAAGTCTCTCTTGTTTTACAAGGGGAAAAATTGCAAATAGTGGCCCACCAGAGAGCTGGGAAGTGCGGTCTACAGACCACTGCAGCAGCAAAGGGGGGTGCCCGAACTCCCATGAGAGGCACCTTTGCCACCCAGGAATGAAGAGAGTAACAGCAAAGGCAAGATGCGTCATTCCCAACACTTGGCACCCCAAGGAGCCCTCAGCAGCGATGCTACGGGCAGCCAAGCCGCTTGCAGGACCCAGCCCTCCTCCATCCCACAGTTTTATCCTCCGTGCCCCAGCACAACCCCTAGGCACAGCCAGGGGCTCAACCCAGCAAAGACCCATGAGCAAAACCTCTCACAGACACAAGCCACAGCACTGCAGTCCTCCTGTGACTGTCCCATGCCACTCCATGCACCCTAACAGCACCCAGCCCCACACAGCCCCCATCATGACAGGCAGCGGGCATGTCAGAGTGTCACACTGGGGATGACATAATTGTGAAACCCAAACAGGGGACACGATCACCAGGGTCAGCAATGAGCAATGTCAACCCTGCCCTACCTCAGCTTGGTTTGCACCCCACACCAGACATTATTTTTCCCCTCAACTACTCCAATTTTGGCTCAACTGACCATATATATATAGCACCAAGCACCTGAAACAACATGCCATGGTCACTTCTTCACTGGCATCATAAAAAACCACCAGTGGGCTATACTTATTTCAGCAGAAGCACCCAATTTCAAATATTGAAACCAAAATAGCTGAAAGGTAGGAATTAGAGCCAGCCAGCGTGGGCAGCCTGGTTCCACCCGCCAACAGATGAATGCTCAGCAGCACTTTTTAAAGCCAAACCAAAACAATCTACTGCTAAAACCAAGCAAATGCCCAAAAAGGTACAAGCCTAAATAAAAAGGATATGAATTAACACACAAAGTATCTGAAATAAACCAATCGCACCTGCATTCAAAAGGCCCTGCTGAAGCGAGGTTTAAAATAAGCCCGCTTGATGCTGCTGCCAGAGGCAGGTCCAGGGGAGCGTTACCACACCAAGATGGAGCTGGAGCCACACGTCGCTTCACACCAGCTCAGCTTCCTCTGGAGAGCTCAGCAAGGAGAGGAAAACACAACATCCAGCACTAGGAAAGGGCTCCGAGTAAAAACTTCCTCTGTCCAAGCAGATCTGTCCAACCTCACATTAAGGGACAGCGTTAGAGCAACCCCGGAGTTCCCAGGACGCCTTCGACCACGCAGAGCTCCAGTGATGTCCAAAGGGCAGCTCCAGGTGGTTTCCCCACAGGTGGCAGCCACAAGGGATGCTCGGGCCCTGGGGGGCTTTGCCTTTAATTCAGACGGTACCTGGCTGAAGGGTGAGCCACAAGACGACTTGGAAAGCAGAGTGGAGGGCAGCTGCTGGCAGTGCGATACATCCACGGCTGGGGTGGGGCCACGCTCGCAGGGCGGGCAGGAAGAGGAGAGCCGGTTCCTCCGGCAAGGCTCGTGGTGACAAAACCAACCACCCACCACGACCTTGGCCAAGAGGTGCTGAAGCTGCTGCCTTGCTGCCCCAGAAGAGATCTGCAGGTGCCTCACCACCCCAAAGAAAAGTGATATAGCCACAGCTTCCAGGGGCAGCACCGCGCGGGAGGTGCAGCTGCGGTGGAGCCCCACAGTGCCGGGTTCTGTCCCGTGGGACCAGTGGAGTCTGACTCAGGCAGAAACAACCTTGCGTCACTGTTGCTCTTCCTGTCGCACCTCTGGGAACGCCCAGGTATCCCATCCCTATGATCCAGCCCTGCCCTGCTTCAGGGCCCGCCACTGGAGCTATGCTGTGGATGCCCCACAGCCCCTCACCTGCCTCTCGGGTCGCTGCCCCAGCCACTGCATCCATCCCCTCGGCCTGCGGGCCTGCATTGCGTCAAGGGGGAGGTCGCTGCCTCCAGCCCAGGGCCCTGGACCGGCGCTGGCAGCACAGCGGGTGGGAGGAAGCGGAGAAGGAAGCGGCCCCAGCTCAGTTTACATGAAGCTGTCAAGCTGCTGCACTGATGCTGCCCAGGCACGGACAAAATACCCCACCCAGCAGCTGGGAGACTAGGCTCAAAGGACATGCAGAGCAACTCAGCACTTCTCAAAGCCCACGGTAATACAGGAATCCCTACACATCCCCAGGGCTGCAAGGCAGAGAGGGCCGTCACCTGTTTCAGCAGGCAGGACTGGTCACTGGAGCCTCACAGCCCATGGAGCACCAGGTCACAAGGCCGAAGGTGGGCTGTGACAACAACCAGCATGTCCGTTGGACAGGCTTTCAGTGTTTGCTGGTGGTACCTTCACCTCTTTACTCCCTCACGGGAGCCAGCCAGCCAAGCAGGCTGCTGAGCAGCACTGAGCAGAGGCACATGATGCTGGCTGTGCAGGACCCATGGGAGCTCATTGCACAAGGTGGGACAGGAGAGCTTTGCTGACATCCACACATCCTCTTAGGGTTCGGACTCAGCCCCACGGCAGAGCAACCATCTCCTCATTGTGGTGCCGGGACGCCCAGACAGGCTGGGGATGCTCCTGCAGCCAGTCTGTCCCCACCCACCCCAACATGCTCCAAGGGAAGTCCAAGTCCACCGTCAGGAGAGACTCCTGGCTCCCAGTGTGTGGTGGGAGGGATAATCTGTTTAGGCTGCCATAATCAGCCTGTCTCGGGTGGAGGCAGGGTTTGTTTTGTTCAGGCTTGGCAACTGAGCGGGAAGGGGGAAAAAATGGACTGTTGCAGTGGAGTTTTAGACTCTGCCTTCAATGCTGAATGCGGAGAGCCCTGTGTGCCAGGGAACTGTGCCGGGGCTTCCAGCAGTCCTGCTAGAAAACAACAGCCCCAGCCTGACCCAGGCTGCAGGTTAACTCATGGTAACTCCCATCCCATCACCTTAATGGATTAAGTCCCAATATTCACTGGAGAGGCCTCTCTGAAAGCAGCGACAGCAGCTCCTTGCTGCTCCCTGCGTGCATCTCTGGGTGCTCACTAACAGGGACACAGCTCCCAGCTGGACCCACAGGAGACAACAATCCCAGAGCAGAGGCAGCAAGGTCACTGTCCCCTGTGCATCAGCTCCCAAACCACTCAGGGCTCCCTGGATGCAGGAACCAGTTTCTGGCACAGCTCAAGGCGAAAGTCACCACAAACACTGTGGTTACAACCTCAGAAGAGGAAATCTGGGCAGTTTCAGCTGCACTCTCCTCTCAGCTCCACTCTGCTCTCAGTTTCACACACCTTTGGAGCCTGAGAAAAGATCGCTGATGAGTGAGTCTGAGCAGCCGTCACCTGGCAGGAATGGGGAAGGTGATGCAGTGTTTGGGGTGGGAATGGGATGCAATACCCACCCAAGCAGGCTTTCCTGCCCACAGCACAGCTTCTAGGAACTGTGAGACAGGCACTGCTTAACATTTTGCATGCTCCAATCAGGATGCCACATGGACCACTGGAGACCCACGACCCTGGTTGGTGGGAGGCTCTGCAAACATCATGCAAACCCCATGCTCCGGCAGCAATCCCATCACGGCTCTCATCTCTACTTCCCTGCTCATACAGTATTGCCCCTCAGCTGTAGGCCACTTGGGGATGGGCAGCAGAGCAGGGCCAAACCTCAGCATGGGAGGCTGCTGTGCTGCTGGTAGGCATCCACAGCCGCTCTTGGTATGAAGTGCTCTCTGTCCCCCAGGTCTTCATACAGGGATCTGCTTGCTGCCTTGGTCCAAGCTCAGCTTTCTCCAGTCCAAACCCAGGCAACTCCTGCGGACCGCCTCCAGACATGTTGGGGACAGCCCCCCCACCCTTCTCCATCTACCTCCCACTCTCCTGCAAAAACACATTTGCACAGCACAGGTGTGGGCATGGGCTGGCTACTGCCAAAGCTGCAAATCACCCCAGCCAGCCTTCCACCGCCAACACATCTCACCATGCAGGAAGAAGCCAACCCAGACCAGACAGACCAGACCCATGGTTTGAGGAGCACGAGACACCGCTGCTGCAGGGTGGCTGGTCGGCGCTGCCTGTGGCGCAGCCCTCCCAGCACACAGGCAAACCCCAGAGGAGCTGCCCAAGCAGTTTGCTGTGTGGGGCAGTGGGAGTGACCGCCAGACTGGAGGAACGGGAAGGGGAAAGGTTGAATTCACCCTTCATGCAAACAGCCGGTCTCCTTCTGCAAATACCCTGGCCCTGGCCCCAGGGCTGCGCCTGGGTCTGAGCACTGCCATCGGCTTGGGCAGTCGAGCAAGAGCTGGAAGAGGCACTGCAGCAAAATGGAAGTGGGAAGTAATGGGTTTTGCAATACCAACTCCCCTTCCTTGAGTTCCTCAAGGAAGCCCAGCGTGCCCCACAGAGAGCAGGTGTTATCTAACCACCTCTCATGACAGGGCTTCCTCAGCGTCTGGGAGAAGCCACAACATCACTCCAGAGTGCTGGAGAAGGGATTTATCAGGTGCCAGAGCAAATAAGGTGCAGTGCCATGCAAAAACCAGCAGCAAGTAAGTGTGCAAAGGGGATGGTTCTCCCTCCAGCTGCCGAAGGCACCGCCATGCCCCTTCTCTTAGGGCTACCAGGAGGATTAACTGCACCCAAAGCCGACCCCAACACCAAACCTGACACCCCTCACGAGCACCTGATGCCTTCACTGCCTGCACACCACTATCCCAGGATATGTTGCTGCCACCACAACCCTGCTCACCCCAGCTCCTCTGGCAGCATGCCCCAAGTCCCTGCTCGCTGCAGCTACCAAGTGGGGGGGGTTGACGTTTCCAGAGAATCTCCCCATGTAGTCCTAATTGTACAGGCAGATTTTTGCAGCATGATACAAGCAACTGGGAGCAGGGAATGCAAGGATGGGGCCTGCTTTCCAGGGAAAAATGGGCTATTCCCCCACAAAGAGCAAAAGGTGGAGGCAAAAGCATGCCCGGGACATGACTCCTTATCCTGCCACCCTCTGGACAACACATAAAGCCGGGGCAAGACCCCAGCCCAGGGCATCACAGCCCCATCAATGCAACATCCCAGAGCAAGGCCAAGCCTGTGACCCAACACTGACACTCCAGCCTCAGGGCTGCTGTTCAGCATCCAGAACAGTAGGAAAGCGATAATGTCCAACAGAGAAAAGATGGAAATAACCACCACTCCCCCCCCAACCACTGGGCAGGGGTGTCACAGGCCAGGGTGGGAGGAGGCACTGGGAAAAGTTTGCAAGCTCCATTTTCTAAATGGGTGGTCCTCTGGGCATCCATGCCACGGTCTCCAAAAAAAAAAAAAAAAAGACACTGGTAGCTGGAAAGATGTCCTGAAATTCCTCTATGTGTGCCAGTCCCCCTGCCCCAAGAGAGCACGCGCATGGAGAAAATTAAAAGCAACTGCTTTACACTAACTGCTTTACACTCTGCTCTTCTTCCAATTCAGGCCAAGCATAATTGAGGTTAATTCCCAGCTTGTTCCTGTCGTGGGGGGCTTCATCTTCCTTACAGACACCAAAGGCACAGGCACAGCATGGTCTGGTGCAGCCAGCACGGAGAGCACGGACCCCCAGGGACACCCCCACGGCTCTGCAGAGCTCTGGGTGGCTTCCCTGGGAAAAGAGTCCCTCTGCCTAAATGGGCTTTCTCCTGGAGATGGAAGAGGGTACGTGGGAATCATCCATCCTCCCATCTGGGAAGCTGACCGCCCCAGCAGACTTGCAGGTTAAAAGGAAACATGCGGTGCCAGTGCAGGCCTGTCTTGTCAGGAAAGAGGGAATTCCCATGGAAAGGGGCATTTCTCCCTTACCAGGAATCAGGCAGCACAAGGTGCTGGGCAGATGGAGCCACCGGGACAGAGCCATCAATAGCACTGTGCCCACCAGGGACCATGGGCCAGATCCTGCTGCCGCACAGGATCACAGGGCTCTAAGCACTCACACTGGGGCTTACGTTCATCGGAGCAGATCGACAGCGACAGATTTCCCAAAGGGGGGAGCAGACGTGGTGACTGACCCAGTTTTTCCCATGCATTGCATGAAGCCTATAAGGTCAAACGCAGGTTGGGGGGAGTGGGGGTCAAGGGCACATCACCTCCCACCTGCAGATCTCAGGGGGATGGCCAAGGGTCCAGCTGGTGGTGGGACCACATGTAGCTGCCCCAAGTCACACCGACTGCCAGCCGGCAGCACAGCCACGCACAAAAACAACTCGTGAACACAGCGCTCCCGGGATTAGGGACTTAGCGTCCGTGCAGCCCTTTGAAGTTGGAAGCACTAAGTCCGATTACTATTAGAGAGCTCCAGCTCATTAATCCTGATGTTTGGGAGTAGATTTCCCACTCCCAGCCCCGTTCCTAATTCGGTTCCAGAGTACGACGGGAATCCACTACTACAACTAAATATTTGTGAGTCTGCAAACGCACACTGGTCTCTGCCCTGAGCGGCTCCCGAACACTGGAGTGCCCCAGAAAAGCAGGAGGGGCAGCTCCTAACACCCACACAGGTATTTTTATAGAATAAAAATCCAAAAAAAGACGTGAGTGCGTAAGTGTGAAGTACCTTCACCTTTCCTGCAAGCCAAGTAGAAAGGTCAGATGACTCAAAAAGACTTTTCTAGCCTGACTCTTAGATAATCACCAACACAGCCTCTGCCCATGGGATGAGCAGGACACACTGAGCACAGAGCCTGCACCCCTGTGTTCCCCCTACCCAAACCGAGCTTTTTTAAAAAAAAGGAAAAAAATATATTTACAAGACACAAAAATTCAGAGCTGTTAAATGAACCGTTATTCCTGGGTGTGCTTCCGAGCGAGCACACCCCCACATCCAGCCAGGCTCCTCTCTGCAGCGAAGAGCCTCCTCCTCCTCCGGGCATGAATTCGGAGGGGAGGTGGGCATGCTGGCGGGGAAGCACTGGGCCAGCAGCAGCTGGGGGCTTCTCAGCTCAGGGGGCCGCGCAGCGAGGTGGGAGGGTGCGTGCCTGCATCACACGTTACCAGAGCCACCATCTTATCTGGGAAGCGGGATTATTTCACGCCAGCTGCAAAGGAAAAGCCGAGCAGGATCGTGTGGTTTCCCAACCCGAGTCCCCATGCCGGGCCTGGATCCGGCCACAGGGCCGACCCCATCCCCACAGGAGCCAGCCATGGCGATAGCCCACCCCAGGGCCACTCACCACCCCGACAGGAACAAAGCAAACAAGGGGCTGCCCAAAACACAGCTCTGGGCCCTGGATCCCTAGGGAAGGTGGCAGGCCCCCCGCGGCAGGGCCAGGCAGGCATTACCGGCTGCAGCGTGCAATGCTTTGAACCCCCCCAATTAAAATAAAAAAGCATTGTGCCCAGGAGGCAGCAAAACCCAAGGCAGGACAGTGGGAAGGGGCCGGACAGGAGCAGGGGGCTCTTCCCAAGCCCCCTCCGGGACAGCTCCTTTGTCTGGGCACGGCCGTGACGCTCCCCACCGCCCGCCCCTTCCCGCACACACCACGGCATTTTTTCCAGTTACATTTTTTCCATATTAGCCCTCAGATTTCATTATGCCCCCCCCCCCCCCCCCCCCAGCCGCCCCAA
>VZTU01026859.1:267336-342292 GCA_013400835.1 Zapornia atra
GCCGTGCCGAGCTGTGCCGTGCTGGACCCGGGCCGGGCCGAGCCCAGTCGGGCCGGAAAGAGCCCAGCCGAAGCGGGTCGGGCTGGGGCGAGTCGTGCCGAGCTGAGCTGAGCCGAGCCAACCCGTGCCGAGTGGTACCGGGCCGAGCCCAGCCCAGTTGATCCCAGCCCAGTCGACCCAGGCCGAGCCGAGACCAGCCAAGCCCAGCCATGCCCAGCCATACAGCCCCATGCACACCCCAGGACCCTCCCAGCCAGCGGGACCACACGGTGCAGCCCCCAAGCCTCCCCAATCCGAGGGCTAGCCCACACCGCTGCCCCCCCCCACTCGGGCAGTGCATGTTACCACGGCCCGGGGGCACAGACCCCCTGCCCCCATTAACCTTGTCCCCACAGCCCCGACCTTGGGTGGCTCATCACTCACTTGGACACCCAACTTCAGCTAGGGGCAAAGCAGCCTTATACCCCTCCTGCAGCTGTGTGACCTGCAGTGCTGGGGCCCAACGGGACGAAGCAGGGACAGGGTGCCACTGCTTGGGGCCAGCTGGGAACTCCTCTGTTTGTCCAGTGCATTTTTATCCGGTAGAAACCAACAGCACCGGCAGGTAAATACACCCAACCGGGCGATAAGGACCAGGCATGAGGGTGTGGGTTTGGCCTCCCGGCTCTGGCCCTGAGGGTGGCTAAGGGACTGACCCACTGGCACACACTGGGTCTAGTTTTAGTCTCCCAGCACTAATTCTGCACCTCAGCCAGACAAGGGCCAGGAGAGGGACCTCTCCATCTGTAGAGCATTACCAAGGGCAGAAGAGGTGTGGGAACATGGGCCATGAATCAGGGAACTGCAGAATCACAGCAAGTTAGGAGTTAGAAGGGACCTTGAAAGATCATCTAGTCCAACCCCCCCGCCAGAGCAGGATCGCCTAGATTTGGTCACACAGGAACACATCCAGGTGGGGTTTGAATGTCTCCAGAGAAGGAGACTCCACAGCCTCTCTGGGCAGCCTGTCCCAGGGCTCCCTCACCCTCACAGGGAAAAAGTTTCTCCTTACATTCACACGGAACTTCCTCTGCTCTGGCTTCCACCCGTTGCCCCTTGTCCTGACGCTGGCCATCACTGAGAAGAGCCTGGCTCCATCCTCCTGGGAGGGAGATGGGGCAAGCGGCCAAACAGCACCTCCAAAATATACCCCAGCCTGGCATGTCCCATACTAAGCATCTCCTGCTCATCCCTATATCCCCTGCCAGCATGGGATGGGGCCCTGATATTAGGACCAGCCATGTGGACCTTCCAGCTTTGTTGGAACCAGGAAAAACCCGTTGAAGAGGCGGTGGCGCAGTCCCCTCACACCCGCCACTGCCCCGCCGTTTGATGTGGGGTCTGGCCTCAGTGGCCTCGCCTCGCCGGCTCCGAGCTGTCATCCTGGAGTAAATAAAGACCAGCACAATTGCTTACTTGTTTATTAATTTTTGCTTCATCAAAGGCTGCTTTAATCATCTCTCTCCCTCCTGCCATCGCCTAGCACAGCAAGCACAGCACAAGGACGGGACAGTGGAGCTGCAGGGCTGACCCCACACCCATGGCACTGCTGCACCCTCACCCAGCCCTGCATCAGCTGCCCAAGACGCCTCAAGCCCACACGATGCTCCCAAGGAGGGTTATGCAGGCTGAGAGGTGGAGATCCCCTGCCCTCCTGTCACTGGTTTGGGTGGATCTCCTCTTTCCCTTGACCCTAATGTGGTAAAAGCAGCATAGTCCTTCCCCAGGGAGGGAGGGAGGATGTTCCCTACAGGATTTACAGACCCTGATGCCCTTGCTGTGGGTCCAGGGTTCACCTGGCACATGACTGAAGAATGCCTGCAGTTCAGAGGAGGGCACATAGCTTTCCTGAGTGGCTCCTCTCCTGTCCTGATCGCCCTCTCCGCCCACCTCCACTCCCGATGTTGTTGGATCCTGCCACATCCCTTGCTGAGGACTGGGCATGCCCTGCACTTCATGGGTCCCAGAGATGCCCAGAATTATTTTTTTTTCCATCAAAAAGCCACTCTGCAGCTCTCTGAACACCTCTATGTCCTGTCCCATGGTCCCCAGCTCTTTGCCATGGCTCCCTGCAAGCTGGGAGAAGCAGAGCCCTCATGGCCAACACAATGTCTGCACAGAGCATCCTCCAGTGCAACTGAGGCTGGGACAAGCAGCTCCAAGAGGGCTTCGGGGGGGAACTGGGTGAGAACTGGGGTGACCAATGCCTCTCCCCCCACTGATGGGCACAGAGATGGGGCAGAGACCCCACGGGCTGGGGGGATCCCTCCAGAAGTTAAAGGGCTGCTCTTTCCCCAGCACCATATGGCACTGTCCCCAAAACAAGGGCACAGAGCGTGAAGCCGGGGCCAGTGTCTCCCAGGCCGCAGGCTGTGCCTGCCCTGAGATGTGGCCAAGCTGCACCATGGCTTGGGGCCACGACCTGGCGCCATGCACGGCCCCACGGGAGCCAGCAGCACCTCACGGGAAGCAGCTGGTGCCGGGACTGGCTCCAGCCTCTCCAAAAATCCAGCCGAACGGGACAGGCCTCTCCTCAAACCTGCTGAGCTGCATTCAGCTGCGCCAGAGCCGGCATCCGTGCACCACCAGCTGCCCGTGTGCCGTGTTCAACGTGCACGGCCGGCAGGACCACCGAAAACTCACCGCGACCGATCCTCCCCACGTGCCCCAAGCCCTGGCACTGCCACCACCCGGAGGTCCCCCACATGTGCTGTGGAGGTGGGTGTCCCACCCTGCTGCCCCCCCAGCGCCCCCACCATTGGGATGCCTGGTTGGGGCAGCTGTGCCTAACAGGTCTCTCCAGCTCAGAGCCAGTTTGGAGCAGTTTTTTTCAAACAAGGGCAATTAAAGTAATGGGAAAATGGAAAGTATTTGTCAGGGAGCTGCAGTGGCAGAGGGGGAAGGCGCTGTGGTGAGTCAGCGATCCGAACCAACCGAAGCCCCAGCACCAGGTAAACAAGCTGCAAACCGGGAGGTGTTAGTCACTGGCTCTGGCTGCACCAGCCCCAGCCTGGGAAGGGCACCAGCAAAACCTTCCTGGCCCCAGGAAAGGATCCGGCAGCACCAAACCCCACCAGTGAGAGGAGAAGAGCACCTGCTCCCTGTTGCAGCATGGAGGTCCTGCTAGGACCATCTGTCACTTCTGCCCGTGGGGACGTCACCGGGATGGGACATGGGATGTGCCTCATTTGCAGGCAAAGCTGCAATATGGCATTTTTCTCCCTGTGGGGCCAGGTGCTGCTGGGACAGGAGCAGGACAGCGGGGTGTGCCTCCCGGGTGGCCATCACTCCCTGTGGGACTGTGGGCAAGTCATTTAATCTCTGTGCCGCCACCTCACTGTCATTATGGTGGAGCCAGACGGATGGATGCCCAAGGGAGATGGCAGGAATCATGGTTTAAAGCTGGCAAGCCCTGGGATCCCCACTGGATCCAGGCTGGGACTGAGCGGCGCCTGCAAAGACTCCCTTCCTCCTACCCTGCACCAAGGGAAATCACAGTCATGGGGGGCTGGATGCAGCCCCTCGAGCCAGCTGAGCCAGCTGTGCAGGGGTCCCCAGCCCTGCCCTCTCTGGGGAACATCTGACAGGGGAGTCACTGGTCAGGGGGTGCTTAGATGCCCCTCAAGCCACCCTGTGTCTAACAGGGTTGAAACCCACAGATTAGAACTCTGTATGAAATCTGGTAAAAAACACCCTTATGGTTGGAGGGAATGTCCCTTGGGCTGCCCCAGGTCCTGTCTCTGTGCCTTACCCTGTGCCCAGTCTTCCCACTGGGAAACATAAAGGGACCCAAGCTTTCCACTGGAGGGAATTAGTAGCATTTGACTGCAGGTGATGCAGCCCAGAGAGGAGGATGCAGCTTCCATGGGGCTGGAAAGGACCGCAGGGCTGGTCCAGCACAGCTCTGCTTTGCTGCAAGCATGTGCACACACACACACAGAGAAGCTGCATTAAATCATGTCCCACCAAACAGAGATTTCCTCTTGTTCAGAGATGCCAGATACGCCAATTCTCCTAAAACTGGGCCAACAGTTAATTATGCTCCCAGTCAGGTTATTGGTGACTGGGTCCAATGGATGCTTCCTGCCACTGGACCTCGCTGTACTTTAGCAGGGAAAATCCATCTCTTTTGTTCCCACATGTGCCCTCCCAGCCTTTTAGCTGGGCCCTGCCTGTTAGGGCTGGCAGAGTGGATCCCACTGCATGGGGAATGGCTGTCTGTCCCACCGACCCTCCTCCCACCATAAGCCTCAGCATCCCTGCTTAAAAATACTCTCCTGTGCATCCTCCAGCATCCTCCATCGTTAGCCCCCTTGGCCACTGCCCCTGTGCTGCCAGCCACAGTCGTCGGATGTCTGCTCTGCTGACTCCATATAATGCAAGTTTTACAAATGAAAATGTCACATGGCTGTAAATTAAATACTTTGGAGAAACCCATTATAATGCAGCAACACAATTAGCTTTATCACCCAGCCCAGAGTCATGCCAAAAACCAAAGCCGACTCACTTGACAGGAGCTGCCATCCATGAAACCAAGCTAACGACCTTAATTATATTTTTAGCTTCCAATTTTTGGCTGACAGTATCCCCAATTACCCAGCCCATAATTTGCCCAGGGACTGCGATCAGCCTACCTGGCCTGTAATTCCCAGGGTCAACTCTTTTAACTCTTAAATATTAGACTCCCACTGGCTGCCCTCCAGCCCTCCAGAATTTCCTCAGGGGTTTTGGTGTTAAAAATTAACAGCCGAGCTCCTCAGCAGCCCCCAAGCCCCTTCCTGCCAGGGTCCTGACAGAAACACCTCTTGTCCAGAGAAAATCCAGCGATGTCAGAGCTGAGGACGGGGAGCTGTTGCTAAGAACGCCTTATCCCATTAGGTGCTCTGGCAAAAGTGTGTTCTTTGACTCATCTCCCTCATCTGCCACCCCCGTGTTACACCTCAGCACACAGCCCTGGTGCTGAAGTCTCCTTTTGCTACGAATTCCTGGGGTTTTATCCTGGCTTCCATGCCAGGCTTTGGCCAAGCTGGGTCTTCTCCTGCCCGGCTGTCCTTGCTCTCCAGCTGGCTACGGAGTTTAGGGAGCTGGCCCTGGCTTTCAGGGGTGTTTTCCTCTCCTGATCTGCAGTGGGTTTTGGTAAGGTGGCCCTTGCAGCGTCACCCCGACGATGCACACAGGCACCTCTGGAGCCTGGCTCACCCCAGGGCTCGCTGCAGGGCACAGGCCAGGGGGCTGCACGGAGCTGCCGCAGTTCTGAGCATCCTTGGGGTGAAGCCCCGCTGCAGCCCCGTGGCGGGATGAGACTGGTGCGGTGCAAAGGGAAGGACAGGGCACTGCGGGGTGTGCGGGGTCAGGCGCACCCCACCTCGCACAAGGGCTGCTGCAGACGGAGCCGCTGGGGCCCGGCTGGCCCGGGGGGATAGGGAGGGGGGCGGGCAGAAGCCAGCCTGGCTGCTGAGGGGAAAGAAGCATCTTCCTTGGTACAGAGAGGCTGGAGCGGCCGTCCGGAGGGTGCCCGAGCTGCAGCGGCAGGCAGAGCACCCAGCACCCTGCGGGGAGCCAGGCTGGGCTGGCCGAGGCTGCCATCTCCTGGGGACAGACCCGAACAGCCGGGAGCACGCCCGCACCGGCACTGCATCCCGGCACAGGACCCGGGCTGCGGGAGCGGGGAGCTGGAGCTGCACCCCAGGGGTCTCCGTGTCCGTCCGTTCGTGTGTGTGTGTGTGTGTCCCCAGGCTGAGCTGTCCTTGCGCTCCCATCCCGGCTGGGCTGCGGCGTTGCAGGCGGGGCAAGCTGCTCCAGATGTGGCCTCCAGCACGGCGTGGTGGTCCCTGATGAACGGGAAGGCCGTGGCATGGCCACGGTGGCACAGCAGTGCGTGGGTGCAGGCCCTGCGTGGGCAGCCGGCGTGGGTGCTGCCATGGACACGGCCACACACCTGCCCGCACCCAGAAACCAGGCACTGGCCATCACACACGGGCAACCCCGTGGCTTTGGGCACGTAGCTGCTCTGTGCTTTGCCACGAGGGATTGGCAGTGGGGGCAGGAGTCACGAGGCCCAGCCAGGCTGTGCGTGGGGGACAGGAGTGTCCTGACCCCAATGAGTGGAGAGGACATGTCCACTGGGAGCTAGGGCGAAAGAAATGAGTCCTCAGCAGCCGCGGTTGGAGCCATCTGTGCTCAGCCGGGTCTCGCGGTTGCCGGTTTCAGCCCAAAATGACTCCTCTTCCGCTTCCCCCCTGTCCCAGACCCTTTTTTCAGGTCCCAAAGGGAGCACGTGCGTGAGCAGAATCCTTGGCCAAGGTCCAGCCCTGCCCAAAAAGAGGGACTGCAAAAGGCAGCCAGGCTGAGCAGAGCAGGGAGGCAAACATCCCAGCAGAGTTGCTCAGAGGGAAGGCGAGGCACCCCCCAAAACCTTTCAGAGCCAAATGTTATCCGCCCCATCTGCCTGTTACCTGCAGCTCTTCTTGCAGCCATTCCACTGGGGCAAGAGCACAGAAAAGAAAAAAACCCCAACTATCACTGGGACAAAACTGAGCTCTCTCACCCCAAACATACAGGGGCACCTCTGAGGGCTTACACAGACGGGTGCTGAAGGATGCAAAACCTTATGGGGGGATGCTGTGGGATGCAAAGGCCATGCAGAGGGATGCACCACACTGGGAGACTGCGTGGTGAACTTCTGATGGATGCTCTCCCACCCATGGCAGGCAGCAGAGGAAGCCAGATTGCTGGCGGCTGCTACCGATCCCTGCCTGCATCGCAGATCAGAAGGATGACCCCAGGCAGGGCAGGCTGACAGCTGCTGCCTTGCCTGCGAGACAGCAGCTCACAGGAGACCATGTTTGAGTGTACTTAAGAGCCACACACCATCCTTGGAGGCTGTGGGAGGGGGTGATGCTGCTTGGGGCGCAGAGGGTCAGGCTGCTGGGGCGCACGGCGGAGTTGACGGGGCACCGGTCATACACAGAGAATGTCAAAGCTGAAATCACACTGCCTGATCTCTGCTCAGCGAGGAGAGACAAACCGCCTCCAAGTGCTTCTCACTTCCCTCTTGAGGGCACACCAGGGTGGAAACTGCGAGTCTCATGCTGCTATTTACAGCAGCAGGTTTCCCCTGCAAAACCCCGAGAGCTGGAGGGCAAGGCAGGGGCCATCGCTCCCGGCCACGCTCTGCCACGTGCAAGCAGCACAGGCAATGCCAGGATCCTGAGTTCCTTGGCTGGCAGCTTTAGCTCTCTGCACGTGAATGGGCTGCAGGCTCAGCCGCCTGCCTGAGGCACGGTGCTAGTGGGAGCAGTCTGTGCAGAGATGGCCACCAGCTACATGCAGTCGAATGTTCACCTCCCAGGCCCTTGCAGCCCGCAACCCCCGCTCCCAGCCGTGCCTCTTCCTTCTCCTTCCCAGGACCCTCCACAGCTCTCCCCATGGCAGACACGAGCCCAGCAGCGATCCCACCCTTTGCACTGCGTGCACACACAGAGCCACAACACACCGCACAGCATTGCTGCACCCGTGTCCCTGTAGCCACAGTCTGCCTCCTCTTGCTCCAAGGCCCCTGTCCATCAGACAGTGCCGACACTGATTCCCTTGCTCCAGAAGGAGCTGGGACAGGATGGGTCACATCCAGCCGCCGCAGTGCTGAGTGGCCACGAGGCGCTGAGGTTCTCTGCTCTGCGCTTTTCCCCCTGTGAGCAGGTTCAGGCACCGATGTCCCTGTGAGGGACACGGCGTGTTTACACCCCACCTGTGGCCTTTGGGTCTCTCTCAGTTGCAGATCACTACGGTAAGTGCACAGTAGGAGGTTTGAACCGAACGGAAAAAACCCTTGAAGCTGCCCCGCTGACGCTTATAGAAAGGAACAGGTATTGTTTCTTCCTTCCCCCTTCGAGCTGCTTCTGCAGAAAGGTCCCACCAGCCTGAGCTGAGTCACGGTTCTGCCACGGTCCCAGTGCCCCTTGCCCCAGCACAGCCACAGCCACAGCACAGCCCTACCCAGCACCTCTGCGGGAAGGGGGGAAGCCTACAGAAATGAATGCACTGCTGGTGGAAAAGGGGAAAACGGTAACCACAGCCTGGCTCTGCTTTCCCTAGACATTACCTACGGAGCGTCATGCCACCAGCCACATCTACCCGGGGTCTCTTGCTGGTTGGAGGCACCAAGACAGTCGTGGCAGCAGTCGCAGCCTGCTCCCCCTGCGCTGGTTGAGCAAGGGGAGATGCTCTGGGGGGGCCCCGGCTGCTCCTTCACAGTTTTGCTGATCAGGGCCCTTCTTGCAGGGTGATGTGAGATCTAAAAATAGATTTTTTTTTTTTTTTCTCTACTCCTGGAAGCTGCCAGCACTGCAGAGGTGGCTGTTCCCATCTGCAAAAGCGTCCTCCACCTCCACTGCCAGCAGTGCCAGACCCTGAGCCCAGCCAGGACCTCGGTTGCACATGCAGGGCAGCACAGCACATGAGACCACAGTCCCCTGGCAACCCTCCTGCCTCCAAGACACTGGTGTGCTAGAGACACCTGCAGCGTTTAAAGCATCTTACTGTGGCCCACAAGACTCACAGACTCACAGAAACGTCAGGGCTGGAAGGGACCTCCAGAGACCATCGCGTCCAACCCCCCTGCCAAAGGAGGTTCCCTAGGACAGGTCGCACAGGTTGGCGTCCAGACACCCTATGTCCCGAGAGCAGGAGACAAGCCAGTGGCATGGGCTGACCACCCTGCCTGCAGGGACAGCGTGGGTGCACGGGGTGATGCTTGATCCTGTCTGGAGGCAGGGTGAGCCACAGCCACTAAGGCAGTTAAGGGCAGTCGGCCCTTGGTGCCGCGCTGTGTCAGTGGGACACTAACACAACCATGACACAGAGCCCCAGTGAGAAGCTCTTGCTCCTCTCCACCCGCAGCCCCAGGCAGCAGCATCTCTCCAGCTGCACAGCCTCTGGCTTGGACATTGCTGCTCCTTCTGGGAAAGCCCAGGACAGCAGTGAGCCGCAGGGTTGCCCACCAGCTCTCCCGACCCAGAGTAACTGCCTCTGCCCTTGCAAAAACATCCTTCTCTGCAGAAAAACACATCCCACAGCAGCCAGGCGATGCAAGGACAGGTGCTGCAGAGCCCCCACCCCTGCAAGCCCCTTTGCAACGCGGCTGCCTGGCCCAGGACACCCCTCCCCGCGCCCGGTGACATGCCATCCCGTGGGGTGCCTCCCTCCCCGGTCCCCAGCAGCGCAGGGGCACCCAGGGAGCCAATGCAATGCGCTGTGCGTGTGAGAGATTTGCATCAAAGGGATAAGGGGAAACCCCAGGAAACGCATGGCCCAGGCATTAATCAAATCTATCTCTAATAATAAACCTCCCGAGCGATGCGCAGACTTGGGGCCAGAGCTCGTGGTGCAATGGCAGGAGCTGAGGGGGACTAGACACCGTGGGACAGTCAAATGTGAGTTACCCCATGGAGGGGCTGTGTGGGGTGATGAGGGTGAGGGGCTTGTCTGTGCCAGGGCTCAGGGCCACGGCAACGCTGCCAGTGTGCTGGCTGGAGCTGAGGGTCTCCCTGGAGGTCTCACAGGGGGAGCAGAGCAACCACAAAGTGTTTCCACCCTGCTGGAGGCCGTCAGCACCACAGGGCTGGAGACGAAGCGGTCCCTTAAAGCTTGAGATGAGGGGTTCCGCAGGGGAACTCGGGGTGCCGGTCCCCAGTGGGAAGGGGGCAGAGAAATAACTCACCTGACTCCACTGGAAAACACCTGGCTGCCAAGCCCGGCCGTGCTGTGGTGGGAGCAGCACGTGTGCCTTGAGGCTCCTTCCAGAGGGGAGATTGCCCACGGGGTGGGATATTTCCTAGATGAGGCCAAACACCACCTCGGACCTGCCCTTGCAGCAACGGGGAAGGAGCCGCCTGCCCTGCAGCCCCCACTCAGACACAGCCCCAGATCTCTGCTTCCCAGCAGTTATTCCATGGGAAACACCACCGCAGGTCGAGGAGAGTCAGGCCCACAGCCGTCCCTACAGCTCACTGCCACGCTGCAGGGAGCGTGGTGGGGAGGTCCTCTTCCCTCTTGTCGGGTACAAAGTATCTTCAAAGAGCATCTGAGAGCACAGACCTGAGCCTGGCTCTGCCCTGGGGAACGTCTCCAGTCGGCTCAATAGAAAGCAATTATTTAATTTCATAGCAATATTAATTGAACAACTGGGACTGTACTGTGCAGAGTGGATTTATCCCTGAGAACAGCCAGGTTTTACATGTGCTGCCCCATGTAGGAGGCCCTTCGCACTAGAGGAAGCCCATCCTCAGCCCCTCTGCAGGGAAGGTGCCGTGGGGGGATGATGGCAGGACAGAGGGACACGCAGAGCACCCAACTGCTCCACACTCCAAGTCCTGGAGAGAGCAGAACCCCCCCGACCGGAGCACGGTGGGGGGGTTTCCACATAAATCCAAAGTCTGGCTTTGCCATGGCTGTGGTGCAGAGGCTCCGGCCGAGGCGATGCGCAGCCTGTGGGCGTGCAGAGGCTGGCACCGTGCTGCGGCACCGCGGAGTTTAAACCTCTTGGATCCTGTCAACAGCGGCAGGAAACAGCTGCGGCTCTTCGCCGCGATCCGCCGAGGGATGCGGTCGCCCCTGAGCCCTCTCGGTCAGAAGAAGACGGCACGTTTGCTCTGTGGCCGCCCTCGTGCTGGGTTAGCGCTTCCTGCTGTTGTTCAGTCACCCTCACCGCAAGCCCCACGTATGGCCTGGCACCGCCGACAGGTACCGCCACACTGCTGGGGGTCAGCAGGGGCACGGCCAGGCACTGCCACTGCCACTCGGGTTGCCTCTAAGGCCAACCCCTGCCGTGGCACAGGGGAGGCTGCAGGCAGATACGGGACACGCACAGATATTTCAGTTGCTAATAAGTAAATGCTCATTAACAAGCTAATTCTTAAAATTGGAAGGTTTTGGCTAGATTTTCGTGCCGCTGAGGCCTGCTGCCAGTGTCTCGCTGCTGTGCTGTTAGCACCACATCCAGCCCTCACAGGCACAGGGTGCAGCGTGGCAAGGGAGATGGGACCAACAGCTCATCCCAGGACAGGGGCATGTCCATCTCCAGGCATCCCAGCTGGTGCTGGTTAGACTGGTGCTTCAAGCTCCCCCAGAGACACAGCTCTCCTGCCTCTGCTTAGGGAAGTTTTACACATCAAAATCGAGTTTCATTATGATGCCAGAACACCAGAGTGAGATGTCAGAAATTACACACAAGATCACATAACCCTCCCACCCTCCCCCCCAACACCACAGAGGCATTCAGAAGTTTCCAGAATCAAAAATTGTTTCAGACGACGCTGCCAGGGGTGATTCTGCCTGAACTTCTGTTATTTTCAGAAAAGAATAAGAAGCCTGGGGTGGTTCCCACTGCTCTCACTCCCTCCAGCAGTTGCAGCCACCTCCAGGCCCTCAGGACACGGGACCTCCCATAAATCTGGGTGGTCTCCCCATGCGTCCCCAGGGACTGGCACGGGATGTGCTCATGGAGGGGTTGGAGCTGCGGGGATCGCTGAGCCTGAAGCAGATTTTGCTGTATGCTCTTGGCCAAGCCTAGGGCCAGAGAGGGCCGGGGTGCAGCTGGGTACCCCCCCTGCTGCGAGGGGTTCCAGCCTGGCCAAGGGATGAAGTGGCTGCAGGGCAGACCCCATACCTACTCACTTCCCGTTCTGCAGCCATGGATGGGACACACATCAGGTGGGATGCCATGAACAACTGCACCGACCAGCAGTACTGGGACAGCCTTGTCTGCCAGTGCATCCCCTGCAGCCTCGTCTGCGGCCGGCCCACAGTGAGGAGGTGTGCTGCCCTGTGCGGTGAGTGCCGGGCGGGCAGCGCGGGGCAGTTGTCTGCAGGGCTGTCCTTGGGCTGGGCAGACAGCAATGGGGCAATGATGGGGTGGGGGAATCAGGCCCTGGGATGAGCCACAGGGCGGGCTCTGAGCCTGCTCACCTAAACTGAGCTTCGAGCCAAAACTGCCAGGGAATGCAACAGCAGCACAGTGATGGGGTGACCCTGCCAACGGCTCTGCACAGAACAGGACCAAGTTGCTCACCTCCCCACACCTCTCCTTTCTGGGGGCAAAGGGAGCCTTCCCAGAGCTGCACTGGTACTGTACTCCCCATAGGTGACACCCCACCCTCCTGAGGCAGGGCCTCAAGATACAGCAGGTTCGGTTGATGTGGATAATTATAAACTCAAGCTGTGTTTGCAAGGCTGTACTGCAAGCCCTGTGCTGGGGCAGGCACCAAGGTGCAGTGATAACAGGTAAGGAGGAAGACGACAGACAGATGCACTTTGTCCCCAAACCCCGTACGCAGCCCTGTGCATGGCCCCTTGCCTCCCCTGCAAGCCCCAGTCTAGGACTGCTGCACCCTGTCCTAGGGTCAGGGGACCCAGCCCTGCGGCGGGCTGCCTGCAGTGACAAGTCACACCCCCCTGCCGAGAGTCGATGCCATCCCCGGGGTCCCAAGCCAGTGCTGGGGCAGGTTTCGGTGTGCCTTGAAAAGCTGTGCAAGCCACAGGGCAGCTCCAGCGATCAGGAGCTCACTGTGGCAGGTGAGTGCAGCTACACCCATCTGGCTGCGCTGTCCCCTCCCCGTACAGCTCACTGGAGATGCCTTTCCCCAGTACTCATCACATGGCCAAACGGCACCAAAAGTCCCATGGACCTGTTGCCCTGCCAGCCCTGGAGAGGTTGACACAGCTTACAGCAGCACGCAGGTCTCACCCTGTGTCCGTCGGAGCCGTGAGCTTGTTCAGAGCAGCTGTGGGGCTCATCATCACGTGAACCCAGGCACCAGGGTGGGGGGCTGGTGGGAGGGCGGCATTTTGGGGGCCTGGTGTTCAAGTGACAGAGGAGGAGGATGTGCTGAGGGCACCATGTTTGTCTCCATCACAGAGTCCATGGCCTGTAACAGGAGAGCTGGCTTCTACTACGACGAACTCCTGAAGAGATGCATCAACTGCACCACAGTCTGCGGGCAGCACCCAAAGCAGTGCGCCCCGTCCTGCGAAAGTAAGGCTGGGGGCCGAGCGGGGATGCGGGGCGCAGCCAAGGAAGGGGCAGCAACCCCCCTCTGTGCCCCGGGGGGGTGTCTGGGAGCAGGGAAGTGAAGCAGAGGGGCTGGCTCTTTCTCCTGTTTTCCCCATCAAACAACTGGCTGCTGGTTCCCCCCCGAGACAGGGCAGCGAGTTCCTTTCCCCTTTCACAGGGCGGTGGTTCCCCGTCCGTCCCTCGGCCATACGGGCCAGGGGCAGGAGCAGCAGCTCTATCCCCCCCCTCTGTCCATCCAGCCCTCGGGGATGGCGAGCAGGAGGCGATGGGTTATTTTCCCCAAGGTCTACAAGTCCCACACTGGGGGTTGAGATGTGATCACTGGAGAAGGGAGGAGGGTGGGAACCGCATGCAGGAATTTGCTGTGGAAGAGAAGCACAAGGGAACAGAGGAGGTGCACAGCTGCTTTCAAATTCTTTCCGAGCAGAGAACACGAGTGCCATTAGCAACACCCTTTCCCTATCAAAAAGTCAATAGGGTGAAATATGTACCCAAGGGATTTCCAAGCTCACTCATCTCTGCCTGGCCCACAGCAGGTGCCTTGGTGGCCACCCCCCCTGCGCCAGCCGCCCTGGTCACAGCCTCACCGCCCGCGGCTGTGCTGGAGCAGAAGGCATGCGTGGAGCAGGAGCCGTGGCTGGTGGTGTACCTGCTGCTGGGGCTCTGCCTCTGCGCCCTCATCTGCTCCCTGCTCCTGGGCTGGACCCACCTGCGGAGGAAGGGAGAGGTGGTCTCCTGCCAAGCCAGTGCCGGGACCTGCCACTGCAGGGAGGACTCCTCCAAAGGTGAGTGCTGGCTGCACTGGGGGGGACTGGAAGAGGATGGGGAGCAGGTGGGTGACAGAAAGCAGAGCTGCTTCCTAAGAGGGGCAGGGAGAGAACGCAGACGAGACGCAGTGCGGTTCACTCAGGGCCCAGAAGTGGAGAAGGACCGAATGCCCATGGCCCACATACCCCAATCGTAACCCTTTCCCAGGCACAGGCTCAGCTTCCTGCTGCCATGAGGGGCTGGGCTGGGGCTGTACCATCACCTCTCCCATCTGAGGTTGAGCCCTGGGGAGGAGAACTTGCAAAAAGCCAACCCAAGCATGAGCCACCCACCTGAGGGAGACCCAGGGCTTTTGCAGCAGCTGCAGCTCTGAGTTCCTTCACGTGGGGCTGTGCTGGGGCTGCTGTGGGGCGAACCCCTGCCTGGCAAGAACCGTGCTAACACAGACCACCGGCTCCTTCAAAGAGGCTACTGATGCAGCTGCTCCTCCAAATTATCCTGTGGCATCAAACCCCTTTATTTTTATTTAAAAATAAAAAGGTCTCTCTACCTGACCGGCTTTGGTCACGCTGGATGTCAAAAATCACAGAGAAAGAGCCCAGGAGCCAGTGTGTGGGTGGGAGTCACTCCAGCACTCTGCCTTCTGTCCTTCAAGCTGTTCCTATGTGCTTTGGTCACAGGACGTGGTGGCTTGAAACATTCTCTTTGAAGGGAGTCTGCCAAGTTCACCTTGATTTTCGGTGCTGTCCTGGTCTGGCCAGGACTGAGGGAATTCTTAATACCCCTTGCCAAGCCCGATCAGATCTTGGAGGATAGAGTGGAGCCCTTCAAGAGCAGCGCCCAGCTCACAGAGCAGCCAGGGCAGCCAGGCTGGATATTGCACTCGCTGGAGCTCTGGCTCCTTGTGCTGTGCTGCACCACCACATCTTCACGTGCTACAAGAGCAAAGGCTCCTCCCACGTAATGTAAATACAACTGCCTTAGTGCTGCACCTCCAGCCTCCCTTCAAGGCACTTTCCAACTCCCCCTCAGATCTCAGCTCCCAGGGTCGCAGGATGAGGCATGAACATGTAGATGATGCACAGCACAGTGCTGTGGGCTTTATCAGAGAGGTGGGATGGGGATGTCCTCTCCAGTTCTGGGACCAGCTCTAGTGCAGCACTGCAAAGCATTTCTTTGTTGCTCCTAAAAGCCCTTCAGCTAATCCAGAGTTTGTTTGCAGATCGCCTGGTGGAAGCAGGCAGCGTTGGTGATGGATCCACTGGCAGCAGGGTCCCTGAGCCGGTGGAAACCTGTGGCTTCTGCTTCCCCGGACATGGCTCTGCTGTACAAGAGACCAAATCGTGCCACAGCACCTCCTATCACATAGGGGAAAGAGCTGCTCCCTCTCACACTGGGATATGTGGCACGGGAAGCGCTGGGGCCATTCCCAGCCCTGACGATGGCCACTTCAAAATCATCTGTTCTCCGTCACAAGAGAAGACGCTCACGGCGTGACCATGGCCAGTGCTCCTCCACAGGATCAGAGAAGAGGGATGCTCCCCCTGCCCCCAGTACACAGCTGCTTCACTCTCCGTTTCCAGTGACAATAATGGCTCTACCAGGACTGGTGGACCTGGCGTAGTCTTTGCCTGAAGCCTGCAGGCTGCAGACAGGGCTGGTTTCCACTGGGGAAATTAATCCTCGTTATTCTTGTGCACTCGCAGTGACAGAAGTTGCTTCCCATTTAGCAGCATCTTCATCCTCCAATTTGACCTCTGCAGACTCCTCCATGCATCCCAGTCAGTGGAAGTGATGTCTCATCGGGGCTTTTCATCCTGGTTCCACCACCAGCATCATTTTGTCTCTACAGGGGGTGTTGATGCAGAGCCAGGGTCAGACTGCTGTGCCTACCGGTCCCCATGGTGAGGACACCTTGCCCACTACTGTGGAACACAAGGGGTTTGCATCTCAAACATGGACTCAGGAAGTTACTCATGGAAGTTGACGTGCCCACTGGATGCCACACAAGAGCGGCACCTTTTCTGACTTCAACAGAAGTTTCTTTACAGGACAGAAAATGTGGTAGGACACCATTTGAAAAGCTCCACAGACAGCTTCAACACTGGACAGGCCATGGGCGATGGCTTGTGATGGACACGCTGCATGGGAGGATCTGGGAGGGGCACAAAATCCCTGATGCAATTGGGTTTGAAAGCACAAACTTGTCCAAGGCTGAGAACTTTCTACAAGACTGGATTTATGTATGTCCAGTCCAGGTTACTCAACATAGCTGGTAAGAATGATGAACCAGCTAGAGACAGAGCTGCTTTGGGGGAAGATTTCTGTCTGACCTGGCTTTGAAAGCTACTGTGGTAAAATACGGTTTTCAGCATGTAACTTGAAGTTCTCATTTTCACTAAAGGAGACTGAAGGAGTTTTTCACTTGGTGAGAAGTTAATACTGGTAGGAGCTCATCCTCTCTGTTTCCCACACTAGAGCTTCAAACGTGGAAGAATAAATATGAGTCAATATATGCACAAATTGGTGCTGGGAGAGTAAAGAGCTGGAGAAATGTGAGCAGACTCCAACTCCCATGTTATGTATTTCTTTGAAGGTCAGTGCTTTCCTATGGCTGACAAAGGAGCCACTGAGGGGTGACCATGACAAAAACAGTGCCACGAGTGATGTCCGGTTACAGAGCATCCTGTGTTAGGAGCACAGGAAGCCCATCAGAACTAGGAAGGGCAAGAGATGGTTTAAGGAGAGGACTAAGAGCCGGTGTGTCAGTCCAACAGCTGGTTCATGGGGCAAAGTGTTGCTGTCTAGAATTGCTCTAGGAACCAGCCTGACAACTGTCTATCTCGTTATCCTTGTGCATTGCCTTTCATCCCTTGTGCCTGTTCAGCAGAGCCCTTACCCTGCAGTAGCACGGGGCGGGGGGAGTGTTGTACTGTGCTGTGATCCCACCCGAGGGGAGAAAAGCCTTTCCAAAATGAGATTTCACTTCACTCACATCAGGCTCCTAAAACCAGGGAAGGACACTGCCCCATGGTGGGATTGGGAGAGCCAGGGCTTACCCACATGCCCAGCCACGAGCAAGCCATCAGCAGGTCCCAGGGCAGTGGCAGCCATCACTGGCTGAACCTCTCACGCTTGTTGGCACCCGCAGCTCATGGCAAGGGCCGCCTACCATCTCATTCTCCATTCCTCCTCTACCTCCCACTCTCTCAACTTGAAGCCTCCCTTGGCCTCTCTGCCAACTTGGTGTCCCTCTTCCTCTTGGCATTCTCCTCTCACACAGCCACCCCCCTGTGCCTCCAACCACACTTCACTGCCACATCTTGTCGTTTCCCTCCCGTTGGATCAGCTCCATTGGCCTCTGGCCTCACGACACCAGTTCCCATCTCCACCTGCCCCATGGCCTCAGCTCCCATCGTCTCTGACACCGTGGCCCCAGGCACCACAGCATCATTAGCACCCCAATTCCTCTAAACCTCCCCAGAAGCCACTTTGGCTGACACACATGCTCAAGCCTCAACTCTTCCCTGGCTTCCCACCCGATTTTCGACTCAACCCTTGCTCAGCCTCAACTGTTCCTCAAGCTTAGCACCCACTTTTGCCCTCCCACCTTGCTGTGGCTCAACCCTTCCTCAGCCTCATCTTCTCTTCAGTCTGCATCTTTGCCTGCCCTGATCTCTGCACCAGCTTCCCGATGTTTGTGTTTCTGTTACAGCTTAGCCTTGCTCCTTCTTGCCCTCCCACCATCTTCTGCCATCTGCTCTTGCTCTGCCATTTGTCTCCTATGCCGTTTAGTCTCCCCGAGTCTCCACTTGCACTCCTGTGCTCAGCCTCACACTCCTCTTCGGCCTCCCCCAGCCTTTTGCCTGTTTGGCTCAGCTCGTGCTCACCCACCCAAAGCCTCTTGGTCTCTCTCACCCTCCAACTGCATCTGCTCCTGCAGCATCATGTTCCCCCACCCGCACTGGGTGTCCAGCTCCTGCCCAGCCTCCCCCAGCTTGATCTCCCACTGCAGCTGGGGATCCCCCTCGACCTTTCCCGCACTGCAAGTTCTGCCTCCCTTCCTGGTCACCCCCAGCCTTGAAGGGTGAAGGGGTTTTGCATTTACCCTGGGGCAGCACCAGGAGGTCCCCAGACACTGTGCCAGCCTCTGTTCGAGTGCTTCCCTGCAAGAATCGGGGCTCCAGGAGAAGGAAAACCCTCCTTAAGCAGGACCAGCAGCTCATCATGCTGCCCCTTCCCCTCATGGAGCTCCCGTGGGCAGCGCTGGGCCTCAGCTGCAATGCTCTGCAGACATAGGAGTGTGGCCTCCAGGGACAGGAGCTCACCACCCGCAGGAGCCCCCGGCCGAGGAGATTCTTAACCTCATTTAAAAACAGGGTAATAATAACCATACCCTGTGCCAGCAGTTTGGCAATTAGGGCAGCTCTTGAGGATCAAATGGCATCCATTACTCAAAGGAGAAAGCTTTTAGGAAAGCATTTACACCAGGGAGCACCAGGGCTCAGCCTCCGGGGCTCTGGCAAGCAGCAGCTCCTGCTCCAGCTGGCCCAGGAGACCACTCGCCTTCTCGCAGGGAGGCAGAGCCTGGGCTGGGGCCCTCCCTCCCTAATTGGGAAAACGCTCCTCAGAAACCCAGTCCTTCCCTCCGGCCCCATATGCCAGAGGGAACGTAGCTACTGCTGTCAGCATGTAAAAGGTAACATGGAGCAACCTGAACAAATGAGCAGTGAAAAACGGTACATGGGCTCCCAGGTACAACCCGTAGATGCTGGAGAACCAAGAGGAATTGGGGATTTGGTAGGAGGCCCCATGGAGCACATGTGGAGACAGCAGTGCCAGAGGGACACGGTTGCCAGCTGGGACAAATGAAACTACGAGGAATTAAGGGCACTGATCTGAGCAAGAGCACCCACCCAGGGGTCAGTCAGTTCTCACTTCATGGCTTCTGTTCAGGTTTCCACGAGGCACTGGCGCCAAGGAAGCTTTCTCTCTTCTCAAGCAGATGAGGGCCAAGAAAGTCTTATACCCAAAGCTGCTTTGGGCTGCGTGTGCGCCTCGTGTCGAGCCTTGTCCATTGCCTGCAGGTAAGAGAAGACCCACTCCAGCATGAGCCAGCATCGCCACACCAGTCTTTTGTCTTCAGTCCTTTCTGCAGATGCATCCTTGCAGCAGATCAAGCTGTGCTGGCATTAAACTGTACCCCAAAACGAAGAAGTCGATACTGTGCCCCACAATGCCATGGGTCAGCAGCTGAAGCAGTGCTGTCTTCACGCATGGAGGCAGCAGCCCTTCAGCTGCCGTCTGCCAGCACGGTAGTGAGCCATAACTTCATCAGCCACTCGGTAGCACCTTGATGAGCAGCTTTGTGGCTGGCGTCTTCCTCAAGGTGACGTTAGGAGAGCTCTGCAGAGAGAAACCTCCCGCTTCTGCGGGGAATAAACCCAGTGGGGACAAGCTGTGCAGCTGCTTCTGAGATGAAGGGTAAGAGAAGGCAGGAGGGGTAGCGCTGCGGCGCTTCCATTTTTATAGGAAGAGGGAAAAAAGCTCCCCACTCTGCTAGCAACCTGTGCTGGTTGGCTGTTGCTGCAAATAGAAGCTGGTATAATCTGGGGAGAGACATGGAGAGGAGGGGGGGCTGTGTATGGGGAGGGAAAAAAAGAATAAAGAGCTTCTAACACACCAGGAATTGTGCTTTTGACACCAGAAACAGAGCACCGCAATCCACGTCGCTCCCCATCTCCCACTGAAAGCCCATCTGCGCCGGTGCGGCTGCACAGAGCACACAGCCCTCATCTTACAGGGGTGGGGAAGGAGGGGGGGAGAAAAAAGAAGGCTGATTTATATGGCTGGCATGGTCCCTAAACAATTTGTTTTCTAAGGGATTAACGAAACAGACTGCATTAGCTCCGGTGGCCGAGCGCGTGCGAGTGGAAAACCAGAATTCATTTGTTCAGGCTCCAGCGTGAGGAAAAAACAAAACCCCAACAACCCCGAGCCGAAGGCTCAGCCCTCGGCAGCACAAAGCCAGAGCCCATCTGCCGCACGGTGGCACTCCTCCTCCAGCACCCGGACAAGGTGGGGACGCAACTGCAGCAGCCCTGGGAATAATGGAAGGCTGATTCTTGTCTTCCTCCGCAGGCTTGCTGCATTATTAAAAGGTAGCAGAAAGCGTCGTCAAGCATCTGCACGATACCGTGCCCGGTTCAAGGAGGGAGGGAGGGAGGGAAGGAAGGAAGGAGGGGTCCCTCTCCCACGGGTGTGCCATTCATCTGCATTTCTCCAGCAATTTTTCATTTGTGACAAGCACACTCGGGTTAAACCTTCCAGCACCCGATTACAACTGAAAAGGATTTCAAGCGTGGCAATAGGGAGAGCCAGGTTCCAAACCCAGAGCACATCAATCACCACCACTCTCACAGCCATGGGGCTGCCTAGGTAACTCCCACTCTGGCTGGTACGGTTGGTGTGTGTGATTTGGTATTCGAGGTGCTTTAATTAGCTGTCCCTTCTTCCTCCTGTGCTGGGAGCTGCTGCAGGCACCTCTCCACATACACAACTGCCTTGCACTCTTCTAGTGTGTGTACAAACCAAACACCCTGCCACCAGCCTTTTGTTCAGCTGCTCTTGGAAGATGCTCATTTAAAGAACAAGCCAACTCACTCCCCTTATTTTCCTCCTATTTCTTCTGTTAATCAGGCTGCTTCCCACCTCTGTCTCAGGCCGGTTGCGCTCCCAGGACTCACTGCTGGAGCACAGAATCTGTATGGTTAGACCCATCCGTGTTTGGAACCGCAGTGGCACAGCTGAAGAAGGGCTGTCTGATACATATGCAGAGCTTAACAGCCTTTTTGGGGGGGGTGCTCTTGCACCACCTGATCAGTGCCTTACTCCTACACGCAGCTCGCTGTAGGTTCCATAAGGAAGGGAGAACAAAGCTCTTTTTGCTCGTTTCAGCTCTCCATTCTGGCTGATTTCTCTCACAGGCTGCAACTGAATCCACAGCGCAGCCCCCTGAGAGCAGGCATCAGCACACCAGCCGTTACTGCTGGTACCTCGACAAGCCCCCTGAGCTGCTGTAAAAGGCAGCGCTGGAGAAGGAAGGGGGGGGGTGGAAACAGAGGGGGAGAAAAGGAGCAAAACCACCTTGGCGACAAGGAGTTAAGCTGGCACTGCAAGCTAAGGACGTGGATACTGCGATTCTGCAAGGTGATGAGTGCATGAGGAGTTAAATCCATGTGGGAGGATACAAGGAACCAATACCAGCCTAGCACATACCAGGGAAAATGCTTGTTTACTTAAAAACCTGTGTGCACTGCAGAAGTGCTCAACAGCAGCGCATCCACCGCTCCGTGCTGCCCCCAGCAGCACAGACTTCAAACAGATGGTGCATTTTCCAGTACCGAGCTTCTTTCAAGCATCTCACACACACACACACACACACATATATATGTATATGTATCTGTATCTATACGTGTGGTGGGGAAAGGGGGGTTGAGGGGGTACCCAAACCAAAAACTGGCAACAAGAAAACAAGCAATTTTGAGAAATTCAAACTTATTCACATGATTTAAAAAAAAAAAAAGAAGAACCAAGACCACTCTTACAGTATAAACACGCCAATTCATTCATTTTTACTGATGGTTGCATTTATGAGTTTCATTCTCGTGAAAAAAAAGGGAATAAAAGGAAAAAAATTAAGAAAATAGCTATTTATAGAAAACAAAACAAAACAAAAAAAGGTCTCAAACAGAAAAGAATCTGTGCTGATGCTTTTGATGAGCAGTCCGATGGCATTAAACATTACCTGTGCAAGCAGGCATGCTTGAAAACCTGTCTTAGTGCTGTAGCTTCAGTTCCACAATCCAGGATTTCTCTTTTCGGTTGTTGAAACAAAAGAGCCTAATAGTTTCATACTGTATTTATTTAATAACTAAAATTCACAAATAAAAAGATACTTGCAAAGTCCTTTAGTTGTGTCATCCCCTCCTCCTCCACTCTACTGCTTTCAGACCCATATGCATAAAAAAAATGGGCTTGGATTTTTAAATTTTAACTGTTGTATGATTGGTCGTTGGAGCTGAAGCACCAAATGGAGAAGATGCTTTATGGAGATGAGGGTAATAACCCCTTGCCTTCCCACACACATTTTGGAGGAACATAGGAGATGTACCAGTGCCCGGACTCCTCTGCTCCCATTTCCCCCACCCAGAGCATTCCTTTCATTTTATATTTCCTCTGTTAAGTGACTGACTGGAGCCTCTTTTTGTTTCCCCCCGTCTGTCCTTGCGGGACTGCATACACGTTGGACATTGTTCATTTCTTACTCCGCCAGGCTTTGAGTCAGTGTCAAGTAGGTCCTGTTACAGCTCAGTGCTAGTTGTTTTGTAATGGGTCTTTTCATTTCAGGTAGGTTTGTGTGTCGATTCAGAAGGCTTGCTTATTTTCTTCCTTGTTTGTATCACACGAGCTGCTGGATAAGGCTATTCATACTCCAGGAACTGTTTGTGATAGAACAGCAAATATCTGCAAGAAGAAAGCAGAGGTACAGTTTCAGCTTGCTGCTTCCATTGATGCCACCATAAAAAAAATGAGGACAATTAATTTTGGTTTTCTTTGCAATCTGAGGCAATTCCAGGGACACACCAGTTCCCTGCAGTAACCATGGATGAGGAAGAAGGGAGAAGCCAGCTGAAATAATTTTACCAGCAACTCAGGAAATTGAACAGTTGTCCATGAAGCTGTCAAACCCTCCTGTTGTACTATTTAGAATCTGAAAGCTCTGAAAGATGGGACGGCATCGGCACCCAGACAGGCAACACCCACTTAATGCCATCCAAACACAAAATGTAACTGAGGTGCTTTAATCACAGAGTCACTAGGTTGCAAAAGACCTTTGAGATCATCGAGTCCAACCATATAAGATGCAGCTGCTGCTTTGGAGTCACATTACCAAAGCATGAGACACTTTGGATTACTGCAAACCGCCTGCCATTTACTGTTAGAAAAGCAAAACAAAGAACAAATCCAAGTCCAATATCTAATGTCTCAATCTGTACTCAAATCTGGTCTTTTAATAGGATGAAACTCTTCCTGTCCTTAATTACTTTATGTGTCCTGATACACAGCAGAGCCCAGCCCTCACGCAGCTCCACGTCAGAGGGATGCAGACTCATCTCTACACACTCTTTACACGCCACACGCTGGCAGGGTCACTGCCTGACTCTCAAAATGCTTCAAAGCCCTTCTGAGGCTTTCCAATTATTATCATTCCATCTCGTGCCCCGTGGAGCTTCCCCTCATACAGCACAGAGCTACTGAGCATCAGCCTTTATCTGAACCAGGGAAAATGGATCAGAACTCACACCAGCCTTTAATGAGGCGGAGGGGCGGCCGTTGTGCTGCACATCCTCTCCTCCCTGCCTCTGCAGTTTCTTCCAGACATACCCCACCTCAGGGCCAGAGCTACCCACTTGTTATTGAAAGAAAATAAACTCCTTTTTCTGTTGACCTCAAAGCAAAGTCACTTTGTTAAATCATTTAACTCAAAATCAGGTATTACAGGATAGGGTTGGGTTTTTTTTTTCCCACTTCCTGGTTGAAGTTCAAAAAATGAAAAAAATAGGAAAATCGGTTTAAAAATTACAAATTGAACATCTGTGTCTGCAGCAATCCATGGGAAAAGTAGGAGTAACTAAAGCAAGAACAACACAGGATTATCTTTCCATAGTTGAAAATGCAAAATGAGGACTTCAGACCTTTTATTCTTGAAACATGTACCAGTCCCCAGTGCTTCCCTCCAATGAGGAACACCAAGGTGCTTCCTTGGCAAACTACTGCTCTGCACTCCCAATACTTGTCTAATGGAATTATCTGAAACTGTAATGTGAATCTGGAATCAATTTATAGCCATGAGCTAAGAAACGGCTCATGTTCTATACCTGCCTCCCACACAGCCCTGCCACTCCAGTTCAGGCTCTTCTTAATGGCTCTTCTTCAAATCTTTTACACTCAGAGTCATCCAAAGGTTCTGCAGACAAAGACTGGATTGTGTCGTGGAGGGAAACACTCAGAACACCCCTGCTCCTCCACTGGACAAGCACATCCCTTGGTTTTCAGTCCCTTCCATTAGCAAGCAAGAGTTTGGACATGAACAGAGCCAGCTCACGTCCCTCATCCTTCCCCTCTTCAACAAACCCAGCATTATAAAGCAACATTTTGAAGCACTGATACATACACAGAGACATTAGATACTCAGTGAGTAAAGCTGGGTGTTCTCTATGATGAAAGGATCTTTAATGGAAAGGAAAAGCCAAAGACCAAAGTTTCCCTTCCTTTCCCCTTTCCATGACTTACCCTTCACTGTCTAGCACATCCTTAATGCTAGCCTTGGTGATAATGGCATCGTCACACTTGAACCACTGGTCCTTGTGCTGCCGGATGAAGCTGGTATAGTGCCCACTCTCCAAGGTTCCCTGGTGATTAACTACTGCAAACAAGGAATACCTGGTAGAGAAGAGTTAGTGAACAAATGGATCAAAAGGGGAAAAAGACAACTGACATTTCAGACAGGCAGAAGCTTGTGTTCATAAACATGTATGGCAATAGTAAATCATCTGATCCATCAATAAAACATCAGCTCTTAACATTAACAGGGAAGGGGGCATCTTTGCCCACAGAAAAAAAAAATCCACATTTTTCTTTTTCTGTCTTGGTCCTACCACAACTCTCCAGTCTAATGACAGCTGTGAGCTTTACCAGTAGCCAGTACTGGCTACCAAAGATTAACCTCCTAAACTAGACCAATATCGATGTGTTCCTGAAGAGGACCACTGATTATCTGGCCTGACCTCCTCTTTCTCTGAATTACTCTAGCAAACAACAACAAAAAAATGCATTTGAGGTAGGGGATGGAAAAGAAGGTAATTTTAAATATGTCTAATCTTAAATATTCCTAGTGATAAATTGCTGTACTGATCAACTGTCCTTAATTTGGGAAGTCTGTAGCTATTCTGAAATACTGAGTATATTCAGTCTCAGGTTCCAGTTTTCGGATGCTGCTGTGCATTCACCTGCCAGCCTGAAAGCCAGCAGACACGTCTCTGTTCTGAAGAAAGATTCTGATCAACTAATCAAGTTGCTCAACTTTTTGTTTCTTTTCCTTTTATTTTCTTGAAAAAGAAGAGACTGAAGTCCTTGGCTCTTTTGTTCTAAGGTAAGATTTTGTTTCCAGTCTAAAATATACTTGCACCTCTTTTTCAGATGTTCTCTGCTCTTTTAACTCTTTAAAATGCTGTCCTCAGACTGGGATACAAATACAGCCACAAGATGGTAAAATAATCTCTCTAATCTCACTTGATATTGTTCTACTTGTGTTCAAAAGTCACAGAGCTCTTTTGACACAGTGGTGCCACAAGGCACCTATTCAGCTGACTGCCTACAGAGATGCTGCTGACTTAGGAAGTCACTCTCTTCCTAGTGGAGTCCCTTCAATCCAACTAGGATGGACACCCCTAGTCCTGGATAGAGGATCCTAGGATTGCTCCATTTATTTACTGGCATTGGTCTATAAAGCAGCCCAGATGCCTCTGCTCTCCTTACTCCATTGTCTTCTCCAACCTAAGTCATGTGCAAACCTCAACAGCAAGCAGTTGCATTTTCTTTCAGATCTTTGCTAAGACAATTGAGCACCACACACTGAATGGATGTGGGACCACACATAACATCTGCCTGGTATCTGCTTGTATGACAACTGCACTAAGACCTGGTTAGCTAGTTTTTAAATCCATTTATTGGGTGATTCCAGTTTCCTAATGAAACGTAGTGGCAGACAGAGTGCCTTGAATTTAAATACAAGACTGTGGCAACCAAATTAAGAAATACATAAGGTTTGTGTGACCATCTCTATCTCCATAAAGCTATGAAGAACATTGGTTTCAATTACACTCCCTTTAGACCCTTGAGCAAGTGCCATATCAGCCCATCATTTAGTTTGAGAGGAACCAATACCCAACCAAGAGACCCCAGAATTACTGGGTTCATCTACTTGGGCCTTTGAGCGTCAGTGTTCTGCAAACTTTCTTCTGGTCCTCTGCAACCCCCTTTGCTATTCCAACAGAAATCCTGAAAGGAAGCCCCCATCCCTTTCCATACTGTAGCCATAGCTTTTCATTTTGCTCAGAGACCGACCCAGGGGGTTATCACCTTCAGGTCTGCAAGTCAGCTGCCACAAAGCCACCAAAGGGTTGGCAATTGTAACAAATGGAGCTTTATTTTGCAACAGTTCAGACTTACTGTGCTGTCAAATATGGTAACACACTTTGCACTGCAGGGTATACAGCAGACTGTTTGTCTCCTAGAAGCCAACTACCTTTCACAAAAGGAGTCAGGGAATGAGCCACTTACTTATTATCATTGTTTAGACTATCCGTCGGCTGCTGGTACTGCCCGTTCATTCTGCTCTCTTTACTGCAACACACACACACAAAAATCCAGTCACTTAAAGCAGTGGCTTCCCAAACCAAGGAAACAGGTTTTGCATGACAGCCCAGTTGGCTGAACCCAGGTCCTTATTCAAAAGCACAATGCTGCTTAGCAGCAGAGAAGGGCTGCTGATTAGGATGCTAAAGATGCTTTATTTGTTCTCCCAGCAATGCTACAGAAGAAACACCATTTCTCCTTCTGGTCAAGGCTTCAGTGCTGCAAACACACATCTGTTTATGTCAAATGCCCTATCTGAAAAGCTTAAAAACAGGTTAAGATAAGATTTGTATTTTAAACCTGGAAAAATACCTAATTACATCAACCCTTTATCCTGTGATGGGTCAATCAACCTGGCTCTGACTTGTAAATTCATTTTGTGTTTTGACAGCAGCAATAGGATTAGGCTGTTGATTTCATAGCCGATGAAATTCAGATTACTGAGTTATGTCTGCTGATTATCCCATCTATATTCCATTATGCTTGATACCTTTCATCAGCAGAGCCTGTTCTATCCAGGGAGAATTGACCACAGAGGCACAGGGAAGTCTCAAAATCCACAATATACTAGATATACAATATACTGGAATAAACCATGTATTTTTAATATAATGCTGTTTAACAGAGCTTCAGGGCTCTCCTCCCCTCCTGGCAGGGCTATCTACTTTTCTGGGGAGAAATGGGTTGGAAGGGATGAGGTGGGGCAAGCTTGAAATGACTTGTAAAATTGTAGCCCCTGCATTGAGAGATGCCATTTTGGGGCTTGCTGCATTGCTTCAGCTGTAAATTAAGTTTGAATATCTTCTTGTATATTTGAATGGAGTAACTGACAAAGACTCATTAACTGAGCTGATTAAATTCTTTTCATAAAGATACATTATATAAATGTCACATCTTTCACAAGCCTGAGGAGGTAGGTCTTACTGTTTGTGTTTAAATACCATTATAAATATCCATTTTCATCTGGGCTATGGTTTTTCTTTTTATAGCATTCTCTACACAGAAGTTGAAGGTACAAAACAAAACCCCTCAGATCTGCATATGTGCAGGAACAGAGGAAGGATTGTTGCAACTTCAGAAATACTAGGTTAGGCAGTGGGTTATGTCTAGTCTGCCTAATTACACAAGATGACTGGTGGGTGGGCACTCAGGTGATGGGACCAAAGAAGAGATCTGAAGGCGCGATGGATCTGAGTCTATATATTTAACATTACAACCAGAAACATAACACATTGCTTAAAACAAGTTTAAATATAAAGCTTTTTCTGGCACATGAAACTCAATAGTTTATCTAAAAATGGGTTTAAAGGAGAAGCTTGCAGCAGAAGTATCACCATCCATACTGTTCTGTAACCTTGATTCAAGGATGTTCCACGTTTCATGATGCACATGAACTGGTGAACAGTTCTGTCCAGGTCTCTGGGGGATTTTGAACTTGGTACACACCTGGAAGCCATGAATGGTGTCATGTCCAGCTCCAGCGGAAACGAGACATACGTAGTGATCTTTCGCCTCAGTTTGGCTGAGTGTTCAAACCGCTGGAGACAAAGTAGAAGAGTTTGTTTTTTCCTTAGAGAAAGGCTACATTTTCTGTCTTTCATAAATGTTCTAAGCTTAGAAACAATAACATGAAAGCGTATCAGCAGTCAGCACCCAGGGACATCCCCAGATTTTTCTATCAACTGGGAACCCCCCATGTAAAAGCTAAGACACTTCTACCAGGAAAACAAATCACAACTCGTGGGGGGGGAAAGAACAGTATTAATTAGGTAGCTTATCTTAATATCTAGACATACAGATTTATTCTAAATAGATATTAAGGAAAAGTATATTGAACAGAGACAGCACACAAAGCCTTTACCCAAACCAGTGTTCATTTGTACTACGCTCTGTTCAAATATACGGCTGCTGCCTACACCAGCACGCAAACCTGGTGACAATGAGAGCTTGCCATCAGATTCACACACTTAATCCACCCATCCAATCATCTCAAGTGACAGGACTCAAGCCTACACAGGAATACCAATTCAAATTAAGGCAAAAATGGAATATGGTAATAAAAAAGCCTTGTCCCTCAGCCAAAAGGAGCCTGCGATACCCACCATCCTCTCCTCATCTTCTCGATTGAACATTAAATGGAAACAGGAACAAATAACAGAAAGAGATGAATGAGTTTCTATTTAAAGGCAGCTCCTCTCCCCATTTCTCAGAAATTCTGCTCTATTTACACTTCAAGTTAATTATTTTCCAATTGTGGTGCCATAACAATTCCCTAGCAACAGATCCAGACATGAAAAGCTGAGACTTCTGTAAGTCTTATCTTTTGTGTTTCATTTTTGCTTCAACACATGAAATGAGATCTGCATTCTGCATGGACAGGACAACACAATCACTTAGAAGCCATTTATTTTCAAAAAACCCTCTTCAATCATTCTGGATAAGACAAATCCTGAACAGAGGGTAGAAAAGGGGTCGAGCACATTCACACTGCCCAGCCCAAAGAGCAGAATTATCTTGCCAACTATTCTGCAATAATGAAATAAGTAAGTAGTAAAATAAAAACAAGAGCCCAATGCTCCCAAAAGCCAAGCAGCCAGCCAAGTCCTCTTGGAATCCCAAGTCAGCCATGCATGAATGGTCTTTGGGAAGACCACAGCCAAAGAACAACAAAGGGACTGTGCTACTATCCATATTCTAGCTGGTATCTTTGGTGGATCACACTGCATATTGTCTTGGCTAATACTCAAGATGCAACTGAAGAACTGCTGGTATATAAGGGTGAACATCTGAAAAAACAATTGTCCCAGCCATCTGAAAAGGCCTCTACATTACAAGAAGGGGCAATTTAACACCTTTTTTCCCAACAGATAGTAGAATCAAGCTTTTCTCACAAACACAGACCTTCCTACAGCATTCTGTTTTCATGTCAAGACCTCTGCATTTCATTAACAAGCTTTTGTACAAGCCAGATATTGAAGAGAAATTTCAAATTGCTGCTACACTGGATACAGAGTTGCTATGTAATTTAACAATTCCAAACTACAATCACTTCTTGAATACAGGCTGTGACTTGCTCAGTGAGACCATGACACTACAGCTACATAGATTATTAGATTTTCCAGTATGAATGTACTGACCTAGCTTAGAGAGCTACTGGAAAATAAATCAGAAAAACTGTCTGCATGCTATAGCAAAGTTCAGCATGCACTTTGCCATGACAGCTACAAGATAAAGGTCTACTTCCAACACTATTAAAGTTACCCAAGTGTTTTACCAAAGTTCAAAGCCTAGAAACCATGTAAGAATTGAACAACTGAAGAAAGTCTCTGGAGCAAAAGACTGGAGTGTGTGTTCTTTCAATTCACTATTCCCCAGTTGGAAGAGAAGCAGCACATGCCTTCATTTGTACACCACACACAGGCTGGTGTTTCAAACGTTGTTTCTAGTCACCATGGCTGTAGGTAGAACGCTGGTTTGCTTTATGCAGCTTCTGTGACATTAATGCTCTCATCAGATAAGCAGTTTCTTGAAACACTGGTCATAGTAAGAGCTGAGGCCAGCAATCATCAGCTGCTGCCTAGCAATGAGAAGACTTTGTCATTCTGTCCCAGGAGACACAAGACCTTAGAGGTCTGCATCTGAAAAGCTCAAGCAGATCAAAGATGCAGTTAAACTACCGTGGGGGCTGCTTCTAGAAGGCATCACTTTTCAAGGACCCTTTGCCTCTTGACACAGAATGACCTTCCTCTTTTGCAGTAGCTGCTTACTTTGCACCACTCTTTATATTTAAGACATAAATTGTACAGGACTAAACTATCTGAGGCCACCAATCATTCTTCCAGGAGAAGCCAAGGGTAAAAGTTTCACCATGCAGGATGAGGAAGTGTTCCTGGAGATTGGGTTCTGTGCTGGCTCTGGTATCATCCCAGCCTTCCATTTTGATTCTGATTAGTTAGGATCCTACAGACATACTGCAAAGCTACATTATAGATAATGTAACACTATCTTAATAGAAAATCTGGCTGGGCACCCAAGCTGTTCTTTGTATTTATTTATAGCATAAAAGATTAGTCAGTGAAAGCCAGAAGATATGTCCAGGAATTTAGCTCATCCTCTCAGAGAGAAATACACGTCCTCTGCTCTGTCTGCTCGCTGTGAACTTACTTTGAGATGAAAACAGGCCACAATGGGTAACTTCTTCATAGTGAGTTGTTTGGTAGATTCCTGGTAGCTATGGCAACCACTACATTTGATTTTGGCACTGCTTCCTAGATGTTCTGGCCTTGTAAACCTGAAAAAATATTAAAAAGCAAAGGGATGCACAAAATGATCAGACAATTTTCCACACATGCTGGAAACCCTTCTTTTACTTGTGGGTCACTGGCACTGCAGGAGCCAGAGTTCATGGCTTTTAAGTGTCATTTTGAAAAAAACCCCAACACCTATAATAATGTGAAGTGCTATGGTTCAGATACCCAAATCTGACATCATCACTCTACTCTGGAATATTGCACTGAAATCCATCAGTGTCCCAGAAAGGAGCTTAATTTGTTCATCTCCTACAACTGGATAGCTAATTTTCATGCAGAAAGCAACAATCTTTGTTTTCAAAGCCAAAAACATCGATATGGAATCTCCAAAGCAAGATGACATGAGCTCTGTGCTCAGCTGCACGCTACCTGTGGGACACACTTCTAGCTTGTAGCCCTCCAGGGCTAGGATCAAAAGCTCTGAGATGGAAAGGGCCATAAATACAAAGTTCTTTTCAAAACACAGATATCTTCCAAGAAAACCCAAGTGTTGACAACTAGAAAAATGTCTTTCAAAATTTTCAGACAGAACTGCTCAAGGGAGCTATGGGAAGAGACCATTACACAGTGGGGAACTGCTTGAGGAAAATATGCTACCCCTATGTTCTCAGAACACACTACAGCAAAATACCTCTCATATTTTCAGTAACAGCACAGAAAAGGCCAGGAGGATGCACTGCAAAGTCTTTACCTCCAAGTTTCGACTTCCATAGGGCAAATAAATCACCTCCCAAGAGGCTGCTTTACAACTAGGATTTCTGAGATGAAATGTAATTCAACATTTTACATTAATGCAACACACTAAGCACGTAGGATCAGCTCTCACTAACCCTACCTCACCTCATTCCTTTTAGGTCCAGCACAGCTTCTAGCACCAAGTGATCATCATATCCTCTTGGTCTCCCCTCGTGTTTGATTAACAAAATTACTGTGAGCTAGCCTATGTACCACCTGCTTTGGGAGTCGGTTTTTTGATTTTTAAATTATTTTTTTCTTCCCCCAAGTCTGTAAAAAAGCTTATAAATTTGTTATTGTTAGGTGTTGCAGTTTGGTGTAACTGCTGCTTCAGTGGCTTTTGTAAGCTGCAGTGACAGCTCTCTGAAAGCCCCATATTTTGAAAACATTGGTACAGTCAAGGCCAAATTTGAGACCAAGCCTATCAGAGCTGGTCACAGCACCTCTGGGAATCACAGAGAGGAGGAAAAAAACTGCTGGCAGGCGCACTTTGCCACCGGAGCGGGAGTGAGAAGATGTAACAAGCTGCACAGACTCCAAGGCCAGGCCCGGAGGAGGGGGGGGGATGAAGAATGTGAAGAGAAAGTTTCCCCTGCAGCTCGTGGTGGAGACCATGGTGAAATGGGTGTCCCCCCGAAGCCCATGGATGAGGATGGGGAGCAGAGACACCTCTGCCCTGTGCAGATTGATCCACCCTCAGCAGGTTTGCCAAGGGACTTGTGACTTTGCAGGTGACCAGGCCGGGGGGTCTGGACCTGGACGTCAGCACCCTATGGAGGGGAGAGTCCTGCTGAGAGGCCTGTGGTGAGGGGATGACTCCCCGATAGAGAGGACTCACGCTGCAGAAGGTCGTGGACACGACTCTCGCGTGGGTGGGACCCCACGGTGCCGCAGGGGAAGGGGGTGTGTATGTGGAATGCCCCCCCCCACAGCTGAGATGGAAGACAGCTTGGGAGGAACGGACTGAAACCCCTCACTCTCCATTCCCTGCCCCCCCTGTACTGCGAACGGGAGGGAAGAAGGGAGCGAATCTCTGATTAAAGTCATGAGTGCGAAGAGGCGAGGGGTGGGGGGAGGAAGTAGAAGTGATAATATCTGGGGAAGAAAAGCAGCTTGTTGGGAATCACCGGAACCCCACTGCCCATTCCCTGCCCCTCCCCGTGCCATGTTGGGGGGGGAAAAAGGGAGTAAAATCGTGATGAGTTTTAAGTTTGCTAAGAAGGGAGGGGTGGGGGGAAGGTGCTTGAAGACCTGGCCGCTTCTTATCTCGTTCCGGTTCACTGGGTGTAGTAGTTGTAGTAAGTAGGAATAAATCACTTTTTTTTCTTTCCTTTATTCTGTGCTGCGTCTGTTTTGCCCATTGCACTAATTGGAGAGTGATCCCTCTGTCCTTATCTCAAGTCCTAAGCCTCCCAATATCTATTTTCTCCCCCTTTTCAGCTGAAGGGGGGAGAGAGCGAGCGGCTTGGTGGGGATTTGGCCTTTGGTTAGGGCCACCACCACATTAGGAGTGCCAAAATCTGGTTTTTTGGTCATATTCCTGCCGAGTTCTTGCTCCTTCAAGCCAACTTCAAGTTTCATGGCCATGCTGGTTGACATGAAGCATACAATCCTTGTGTGCATCTAATATTCAACCTGCTTGCTAACTGTTGAGTAAAAACCTAAACCCATCCACTTTATCCATTAGAATCCAACATCTTTCAAAAACCCATGCTCTTTGAGAATATCTCTGAACCTGAACGGTTCTCCTTCAGTATCATCATCTCTCTCCAATTCTACTAATCACCACACTGAAGAAAATCACCAAAATTCAACCAGTTTTGACTCCTGATGCATTCCTGCATGAGGAATTTTTCATTTGTACCAATTCCCTTGTTTTCACGGAATTATTTATGTTAAAAAGTCACAGCCTCTGACATCTAGCCTCCTTGATACTTTTATTTCAGGAGGATTAGCTTGCCCCAAGCTGCAGGTAACCTCTTCCTCAGACAAATACCTTTGACAGAATCTGCCACAAGAGAATGATTTTCAGATCTGCTAAAAGAGCCAAGTTAACCATACATGAAACCATAACATTCTCTCCAGCTGCTTGTTTCAAAGATGCTCAAGTTTCCTGATGCTTAAGTTTCAGAATTATCTCTTCTTTCTGAAAGCTCCATTCCTTTAATTCTTAATGCCATCCCCACAATTAAGCTCACAGCAGCTGACCCTCAGCCATCCTTAGAGCAAAGTCAGATTTGGATTCGTATTTAGTCTTATAATTTAGACAAATATTAAATGCATTGTGAACTCTTTTTATGTGCTTGCTTAGCTGCCAGCCAAGAACATGGAGACAGGCACTAGTGGTTTCAAGCGCTTAAAACCATATTGCTGGGCAGCAGGCAATATAAAATTTGTTCTCTTTTTGTGTCACGTGGCAACTGGTCTTGATTGCTTCTTGTCAGGCCTGGTGGTGCTCTGAGTCTTCTTCATGTTCTCTCTTTCTCTATTGCAACAAACCAAAACACATCTAAAACCACTCTTTGGGGATGCTGCCATGACAAAGCATCACTTCCTCCCATTGCTCAGTGCCACCTGGAGAACAGAATGAAGCCAAATTCTTTATCATAGAATCATAGAATCATATAATGGTCTGGGTTGGAAGGGACCCCATGGATCATAGAGCTCCAAACCCCCTGCCACAGGCAGGGCCACCAACCTCCAGGCCTGGAGCTACACAAGGTTGTCCAGAGCCCCATCCAACCTGGCCTTGAACACTGCCAGGGACGGGGCATCCACTACTTCTCTGGGCAGCCTGTTCCAGCACCTCACCACTCTTTCTGTAAAAAACTTCCCCCTAATATCTAATCTAACCCTTCCCTCCTTTAGCTTTAGTCCATTCCCCCTTGTCCTGCCATTATCTACCCTTTGAAAAAGCTGAATCCCCTCCTGCTTATAAGCTCCCTTCAGGTACTGGAAGGTTGCAATGAGGTCCCCCCACAGCCTTCTCTTCTCCAGGCTGAACAAGCCCAGCTCCCTCAGCCTTTTTTATACCCCACACCAAAGCCATCTTGGTTCCATTTCATACCTTCGCAAGCAGTCTGTGAGAGTGGTGGTGCCCGATACATGGCTTTCCCCATTTACGACACTGCCATCACTCCCTGGACTCAGTGGCCAGAACGGGGTGGAGGAGCCTGGCAAATCCAAACTGATGTCCCAAAATGGGTCTATCGTTGTGGAAACGCCACTATGGAAAAGAAAGTTTAATACATGTTTAAAGGAAGTAAAAATTAACAGTCTCTCTCACCTTTGGGTACACACCAGATGCTTAACTTTTAATAACTATGGGAACTACATCACCCCTAGAGGGCACTCAAAGATGACAGAAAACAGAGCTGCTCCAGCATGTTTTCCCACAACTGATTGTTTTTCTGAATGTTTAAAAGCTGTATGTTTTAGGAAATGCAAGCAGTGTACTAAATGCAAAATACACCTGTTTAATGCATTGTTCCACTCACTGGAGCCCCGTGACTCAAAGTGAACCTCAGAGGTAGAGGTACTGGCCATACTACTGACCAATATAAGCCAGCTAACATCTATCCTGGTAACTATGTGCAATCCAACTAGTTTAGGAGCGTGGTTCTCTGGTGAAGATATGGAGGGCAGTGTTTGGGACTCCTTCAATAAAGAGAGCTCCAAATACTGCTATACAGTAGTGCACTGAAATGAGCCTTGCCATTCATAATCGTATCTCTTCGGGCATTTGGAATTTGAGAGGCCAAAGAGTAACTGCATTGAGCAGTAATGCATGTTCTTGATCCTATTTCTTCACAAAACTATTGAAGACAAGCCAACAGCAAAGCTATGGAAAAACCTTCCCCAAGTATTAACTTGTGTTGATTCAAGTTTTTTCTTCCAGCATTTACAGTTTTAAGAGAAGTCCAGAACTTCAGGAGTCTAAGCTCCTAGTAGTTTGGAGGCATTTTCTGTTTGCATTCATTATCCTTATTTTTTGAGTTCTCTCTTCCTCTAAAACTAGTGTCTTTCACTTTGCTGCCTCATAAAACCTACAACATTCTTCCTTTTCTCCAGATTCATTTGTGTGAAAGTTGTCAATTTTCAAAAGAAAACTTCTTTTGTCAGAGTTTCATCAATGCTAACACTGTGTCATAACACATCAAAGCTTTTTATTATCATATAAGGATTCTGAGGCTCTATGAGGCAAAGAACAAAATTTCATAAGTTTTCCTTACAGTAAATCTTCTGCAAATCTCTCCAGGAAGCTGAGAATAAAAGCAGATCCAAACAAGCACAGCACAACAGTCTGTCTGTGGGACGGCGTGTGTAATTATGAAGAATGCAAGGCAGAACAAAAAACAAGAACTCTGACTTCTGCACTACAGCAACACCAAATATCTTGAAAAAGAAGTCATCTTGCTCCAGTACAGAGTAGAACAACAAATACATTTTTCCTTATTTTTGTAACATATGGCTTGTTGGTACCTGAGATTACATTAGTATCAACCTCTTTGAAACCTCTCCTGATGATACTTGAGGCTCCTAACCAAAGGAAAACATGGTTGCCTATCAGAATTTTCTTCAAATGTAGTGGCAATTACATACATTCACAACCACAGAGATCTTGGAAGACTTTTCCTCATGAGTTTGAGAAAGAACAACCTTTTACAGACTAGTAAGAATTGATGTCCATAAGCCTGTGGTACTTTCCAGCTGGCTTTTTTGGTATGTCTTAATATATGATGGTTAATTATCAATTGATTGCATTTAGCTGATGCTGTATTTAAGCAGTTCTTTTTCCTGCTGGAGTTTTGCTGCTATTTTATTCATATCCAAGAAGAAAGAAAAGATTCAGTACACTGTTGCACTGGAGGGGGCATGGCTTCAAATCAGAGAAGGATTACTTACTGGCAGACTTGACAGGTAACATCAGACTGCAGTCCGCCTGTGAAGATTTGGTCTATGATGCAGTTACAGTGGTTGGGGTTGTTGGCCTTCTTCCCATTATCATCACCTGGAGGAATGCAAACACAAACTCAGAAGTCAAAAATCCTCCTAGGGAACAGTGCTTTGTCCTGGACTGTCTCTTCTATAACTCTTTAATGCAAATTTCTAAACAAATGGCAAGTTCAGATAGACAATAAGGAGCCCTGAAACTCGTGCATTAAATAAAAATGAGGAAACAAGAAGATAACTCCTAGCAAAATACAGAATATAATCAGGAGGTGACTAAATGCAGTTAACTCCTGCAGAAGCAAAGCTTGAAGCCGTATCAGCTTGTCAGGCAATGTGGCTATCTGCCTTTACAGAGATTGGCTTTGCACTCCCTGGTGTAAAGATCAGTTCCTAAGGTGGAGTTGCCAAAGTGCTTCATGGGAAAGACCATTTAAACTTCACTTAGGAGGGCCCACAGTGAAACTCTTTACCACAGAAGCACTAATTTCTGCTGAGGTGGAGCTTTCAATAGCACATTACTTTCCTAAATGAACACAGAGGAAAAACATCAGCAGAGCTACTTTTTAATTCTATCCCTGGCAACTTCTGACAGCAAAGTGAGAGGAGGAGGTTTGTTAAGAGCCATTAACCCCCCAGCCTGCTGCCTGCATCCTGTCCATTCAACCTAAGTATGTACCTTCCCTTCAAGTTTTCACCAGTGAGAAAATGAAAGACGTCCTTATCTAAGTGGGAAGTTAAGTGCTGTGTCTTCCTCCAGCTTCTTCAGAGACAAGGCAATCCTCTGAGTTCCCAAGGGGCACAATGAACACATAGTGATCTTCTAGGCATCACAAACTGTCATTGCAGGTCTTGGGAGCACAGCAATTCATTTTTACAAATTGAAGTGCTGAGATTAGGCCAATGCAGCTTTCTTAGACTAACCAGAGCAATAAAAACCCAACAATTTCTTGGCACAATTCTTAGCTTTAAAACATACTCCTTCCATTCCCTATAGGTTAACCAGGAGGGGTATGCTTTTTCTCTGACTTCCAAGACTGTACTGCTTATTTCCTTGGGTAGGATGGACGCAGTTGGTTTTGGTTTGTAAACCAAGATGCACATACAAACTATATCACAGCACCAGCTAATTATGTTGTAAAGCACATCTTAAGATGTTATCACCATCTCCTACAACAGAAACCTCTAAGACAATACCAAGTTTTGCCAGATCTCCAGTATCTTAAGCTAGCCAGTGTTTCAGTTTCAGAAATTAACTATCAAGATGCTGACTCCTCAAATCAGAGCAGTCAAAACCAACTAATTTCTAGTCCAGCATGTCATAAACACACCTAAAGAAACTCAAAGCATAGGGCAAAACCTCACAATTCTTGAGTCTGAAGTGTTCTAGGAGGAGTCTTCCTCAGCAGAAAGGAATGAGGGCTTTTTTCCTTCCAACAAAGCTTCTAGAAGGTTGTTGGAAAATGCTGCTCCAACTGGCAAAGGTGCCACTCGATACCGCATGTGGAAAAGCAGACATAGGTGATACCTACTGAACTGCAATGGGCCACTTCAGTTAATTAGATCCTAATGCCTCAGAAAAGCTCTCACTGGGCTGCCTGCATTAGAAACTTTTTTTTGAACTGCCAGGAAAAGCATATTGTTTCCTTAAAATAGCTCTTGAACAAAAATGCTCTAGGAATTAGATTTCAAACATACAAGGTTCAAGTTGGGGGGTATCAGACCCAGTCTCAGGCATTTCTTGATGGGGGTTTCAGATAAATCTTACTCGACTTAAGAGCATAATTAAGACCTTAAAAAGATAAGATAGTGAATGGAGGATACAGCAGAAAGACTGTACAAGACTTTCTTCACCTTTGGAAAAAGATCACTTACAAGCTTTAAAAATTACCCGTGGGTTTCCAAGAAAAAAATTTACTGGGTTTTATCCCTGCTTTTAAAACTCCACTTTATCTTTTAAAAGAAATTAAAAAAACATGCAACTGCCACATCCCTGTGATGTCACCCTTTGAGGCATTATCTCCCTCTGCTTTGTTTCAAGGGGGCAGAAAGAAAGTCTCAAGACTTTTCACCGGACCGCAGGTAACATCCCTGCTGGACACCTCTAGCAGCCAGCCATTCCCACCTACGAGTACTCCCTTTCCAATTACACAAGTCAATTAGGATCAGTGACAAGAGGGTCTCAAAAGAATATCCTGCAAGCTTGTTCCCAGCTAAACAGAAGGGCATTACCCACTCAACATTATTTCCCATGACATTTGGTTGGAGAAGGGGGGGGGGAAGAGACTACCACCTACTCACACTTGTCAATATGTAACAGATGCTAAGAGGAGGTATATTATGCAGCTGAGAACTAGAAGCTGCTAGATTGTTGTGCTCAAGTTAAGGTTCCCTTCAACATTTCTGTCTTACAAAGTAGGTTTTAGTTTCATGCATTTTTGTTTTTAAAACTGGTCATAATCCCTATTAGGGAAATCAGCAGCTTTTTGTAAGAGATTGGCCAGCAGAAGACTAAAACCAAACTTGAAAATACATCAGCATAGGCACTGCTGTCAGAGAATGGCAGAAAATGGAGTTTAAGCAAATTAAATGCAACTATTTTTAAAAGAAAACCAGAAGTCACTACTGGATCTGTGCAGTAACTAAGTGTATTAACTTGTGTTCAAACATACACACATTTAATATGCTACTAATGGTAAATCATACGTAACAGCTGCAAGAACAGCTATAGATTCCATTTTAACATTGCTTTTGCAATAAGAAGACTTTGCCTCCAACTTCTATTATGTATTTTAAATAAGCAGGTATCAAAAAATTACCAGGTTTTAGAAGGTGCATTTATCAAAACATTATGTTAACTCTTCTGCTTTACTTCAGCCCCCACTGACCTGAACATGTGCTCATTATTTTTATGACAAAGCAGTGTACACATACATTTATATGGATCGTACATAGCAGATGACATGTTTCAGAAGCATATGCTCTATCAGTTCCTAAGAATATCATGCAGAATGCAGAGAACAGGAGAGTGCTTTACTCCCAAGTCTCAGCACAGCATTCTTTTTTCTGCTGTGATACCTAGCCACCAGGCTTTAAATTTGCTTTGCAGTATTCCTCGTTAAAGATGAATGCAAAATGCTTCATGAAAACCAGATAAATGAGGAATAATCAGCTTTAAAATACTATGCAGTTTTTTGTTAGACAACTGAATAAGGCTGGCTGAATGAAGTCTGGGATAAAAGGACAGGATTACTTCAATTTTTCCATCTTGCCTTTAGAGCCTTTGTGTCCCGATGCCCATCCCTGCCAGTCTGTTGCTTGACTGTTGTTGCTCTTGCAATAAAAAAAAAAATCACTGCCAGTGATTTTGCTGGGCTGAACATTAACTTCTGAATTGCAGTCTTGCTCCACACAAGAAAATAATTCTGGTCAAAGTTTCTCCATGTTTGACTATGTCTGAGACAAAGTGAGTATACTACAAAGCCTTTGGATGACTGGAACTTCATTCTCATGGGATTTGGCAGAATTAGAACCCCAAATTTCTTCATTAGCACTGATAATTAAGATGCATCTACCATGCTGACTAAAAGCTGACCTAATGCTTTACAGACCAGGTAGAAATGCCCATTATTTACATTCTTCTAATGGATGAAGAGCCCTGGAACTCCACAGGAAGAATGGGATATACCTGGTACTTGTTCTTCACTGAAGAGTCCAAGAACACACCCCAGAAGCAATGTACTCATGTCTGACCATTTTCAGCACCTTCTCTAATCCAAACACATTCAGAGACCAAAAAAAACCCAAACCAAAACCACAACAAACCCAATGTTGCCATGCATTGTAAAGATCAAAACCAATACATAGGAAGAAGGTGGCCATTACCTCCACAGCAAGGCTGCTTAGAACATTACTCTGGTGGCATCTGATGGGAATAAGCTCTGAATCCCATTTGGAAGCTTTTATGGTGAGAAGGACCACAAATGCCAACATACAGTGACACTGCAGAACTCTGAGCACTATCAAACCAGCAAGAGAGACTGGAATAGCACAAAATGCAGGTACAACTTTAAATGTCATTTATAGCAGCAATGTTGGCAAAAGAATTCAGATTGAAGAACGCTCTTGCTTTTCTTAGCTGGAGAGTGCATTTAAGGACAGATCTTGTGCACACTTTGGTTGAATGGTAGAGAAAGAGGAGTAATTAATAGCTTAGGGTGGTTTTTTTCCACCAAATGACTTCTTTCCACTTAGTCCATCTTTCTCCAGCTGCTGGAATGAAAAACAGTGATGGACAGGCATGACAGACTGGATTCCTTTTATTCAGAAGCATCTGACATTACTCCAGCAACATAGAGGAGCCCTGTAAGAGTTCATGATGTGCCCTGAATTGATGCCACAGCTCAACACAACAGTGCTGGCACAAGGAGAGCTATCCACCCCTGAGACATGATTTACAGGAGCGATCATACAGGTATCCTGGGCTTCCAAAACTTCACAGATGCTACTGTAACGATGGGTATATTCAACCAGAATGAAAAACCCCACACAAAACAACCACTAACCAAAACAAAACAACTCCCTGGGCCAGCGAGTGCCTACAGTGATTTCAGGGCAGTTAATTTTATGCTTTGTAGGATGCCATCTTACTGAACTTGTATTTCTATACACATTAAAATAATTTCTTTTTCCTAATTTAGGCAGGGACAGGTATCAATAACGAGCTTTCACAGCTTCTTCTGACTCGCACTGGGACACTTCCTACAAAGCTGAGTAAATGGAATGGAAACTGGATAAATGACCAGTGTCAGCCAAACAGGTATCACTGGATATTCATACAGTTCTGAGCAAAAGGATCACTCACTCCCTTGGAGCCTGAAGCCTTGGTGATCATGCATAATGTCCAAAAGCTAGGTGTTTGGGACAAAATTTTCCCCGTGACTTTAATTTTACTTCACCATGTGTTAATTGTAGAACTTGATTACTATTGACTGGAAGCTTTAATTAGTTTGTGCTTTTTATTCAGTAAAAGAAATATTTAATATTGGCAGGGTGGGCATTAATTGCTTATTGTAGCTTTAGGACATACTCTCCCTATTAGCAATAATATTTTACATATGTATAACTTTCTCATTACAGAGCAAACGAGTTCGTTCCAAAAGTGGTTTATCATCACCATACTTGACATTCTGGTTTGGTTCCCACACAACTGTTCAACCTCTTCTTTTAAATGACCTTGATGTGGTACAGAATATTTACTGTGGTTTAATAAAAGCCCATTTCTTCAGAAACAGAAATTTGAGAACCCAGGTGCACAGACATCAAGGATCTAGTGCTGATGCCTTCCCACCAGTACCACTGTAACGGCTTAGTTATGTCCATGCAAGTAGCTCAAACCTAGGGATAGCTACTAAAAACTCAATTTCAGTCCTCATACTCACGTACCTTTGCTACAGCCCCAAAAAGCTCAGTACTAAAAGTGCAACACCCCCTTCACCCCCAATTCCATTCAAGCTGGCTGAAGCCACTATGAAATGTGGTAGCAATACAGAACTCAGTGTTTTCAACACATGTGGGATATCCAAAGGTTGTAAAAGAATCCACACACACACACATGCTCTTTCCAAAGTGTGCTTTCAAAGTTTTAGGACAGATTACAGCTACACTTTCATTCAGGCAAAAGAGGCCAAACAGAAGCATCAATGAAGGAGCTGTTGGGAAAGCTTGATGTGGTAGGCAACTGCAGAAGATACATGGATTCTTCATTTAAAGCCAAACCATGCTTAAAAGTCTTTTCATAGTCTTTATCCATTTGAGAAGGGTGCAGGAACCTTTCCTGCTGTGAGTTTTTCCTTTACAATTTTAAGAAGAAAACATTCCTTCACGAGCTGACCAGGAAGTACAGAAGAATTATGAATAGCATTTTATATCAAAGATGATGAAAAAGCTTCAAGATTTGTTACAGGAACCATGAACAACAACTGTTTGCAGCCAAGTTTATTCAGTGTTAAGAAGTGAGAGGTCAGTATTTGGACAGAGTCTATTCCTTATAGTACTTCAACACTAGTTTCATTAGGCTTATTGAATTTCAGTTAGCGATTGTCAAATGACAGATAGCAATAGTTACAAAGGGACTGTTCTGTGTACTCCTGTCCTTGGAAGTACTCTTTTTAGAGGTTACTCTTTTGGAGGACACTTATTATGAATCTGAACAAGCACATCTGCTACCACGTAAGGCTATTTCAAAGATAAAAGCAAGACTTCAAAACGTTTCAAAGAAGCAGTAGCAGTCTTCCCTTTGATAGTCCTCTGATAAGCTGAAAAACTAACCTCCAAGTGCCTTTTCTAATAGCTCTGGAGGCAAGTTGAGTGCTTTTAAGCTTATTTTTAGTGACTAATGATTTTTTGGGGTGTTTGTTTTGCTAGTATCAACCCTACTATTTCCCCTTACAAAAACAGTAGAAAATTCTGTGCTTAAGTGAATCAAGCTACATCAAACATTGGCAGATTGGGAAATTTTCAGTTCAGATTTAGTTCAGTTAACTAACGTGGTGATATCACGTGGAATTATGCATTTCAAATCAATTCAAGACTTAGATACTTCATCTCTAAATGCATGTCATTGAGTATTTTTACTGCATTGTACATTTATATACAGACACTAATAAGAGATACCTAAACCACATACTATTTTTTAAATTCACATTTCTGTAAGCCATTTGGCATCATAAAACCAGTAGAAAAATACTTTAATACAACAGCCATAGCCTCCCCTATGTTATTTTCATCAGTCCCATGACACACTGAGTAAGACTTCTAACTACCTCAAGTATAAATAGAATTAAAAAATGGCAATTTAAAAGAAAAGACAGTGACTCACAGCCAATAAGAACATGATGGTGATTCAAATCAATGTACAGGCTTGTCTGCTGCTAACTCTAGGCCATTTTTGACAGTGGGAATGGTTTATTCAGTAGTGTTTTCCTTTAAGTCTACCAAACATTTTAAAGAGGAATTCGCTAAGACTAGAACACTTGATTTAAGGAGAGATTCTTCTACCTCCTTTTGATCCAATATGCCTTGTTGATTGAAGACTCAGTACAAGCCTTACCTTTGCAGTGTCTGTGTAGCACATCTAATGCAGCAATGAGGAACTCGTGTGCATCTTGTTGCTCGTACCCTGCTAAATGCCGTGCATGAGTCCATACCAGGTGCAATAACCTATATGGAATGTGAGGAGATCGGTGCCCAGAGTAAAACTGCTCAAAGCAAAGAAAAGGACACGACTGTTAACAAGTTACACAGCCTCAGTGCATTTAATTATTAAAAACTTCAACGAGCGTAATTAGTCAAATCAATTTAAACCATTTAATTCTGATAGGCTTAATAAAACAGAGACAGCTTTTTATTGCAGACTACTGAAGAAGTAATCTCAGAACTGAGCACCTCAATTTTCTCCCTTGAAATTCCTTTTGTAATGGGTTAGGGAGGGTGGGAAGGAAGGAAACAACACTCCAAGTTTCCTTATTTGATACCATTGGCTTTTATTAAAGTAACCTGGGGAAAAAAGAACTCCTACATTTGCAAGAGATCACAATTTACCTGCCCCCCAAAATCAGGACAAACACTGATGAGAATATTGGATGCCAACTGCCACCCAGCCCCTGACCCAAGCCATGGCAGCCTTCTGCTTCCAACAGTGAGCACAGTCCTACCTTACAGAAAAAATGACAAGCAGGATAGCAGCCTCACACCAGGGTCACTGTATGGCTACTGCAGGGCAAGGCTGGAGAAACAACTTTAACCAGCACAGCAGTTAGCAGAGCTTCACCTCCCCCCAAAGTCAGCTGCCCATTATTGCTCCTGAAGGGTGTCACTGCCCAAGATCTGGTCCTGGACCAGCTCCTGGATCTGCTTCTTAATGTGTTTCAGTCAAAATCTGATGAGCTGGCTACAGTAGTGACTGAAATCGCCCCAGGTGATTTTGCCAGAAGCATATTACAGTGAGCACAGACAAATTATTCAGTCAGCAAAACCGTGATGTGAAACACCACTGCTGAGTGGTGACACACAGCTGGGGAGGTAAATCAGCACAGAGGAGGAGGACAGATAACTGCCTGCAGAAATTCATGCCTTGGGGTTGGTTTTTTTTATTTGTTTTAAAAATAAAAACCAGCCAGGTGCCAGTTTAAAAAAAAAAAAAAATCCCAAAAAACCCAACAAAAACCAACTGCCAATCCTCCTCCCCCCACTGAGGGTCTGTGTTTCCCTGGGTTGAGATGTTCCACCCCATGCTTTACTCTCTCTCCATTTCCTTTCAAGTGCTACTGCTGCAATTCTTTAATCTTCTTGGGTCCTCACTTCTGCTGCCAGTTCCTGCACCCAGCATCTGAGACTACAGCTAACAGCCCAAGCAAGCTGATTTCTGTGTCTTTTCAAAAACCCCTGCACCACAATACCAATTCCAAAAGCAAAACAGAGATGCTTGTGTTGTCCCTGCAGGGAGCCAGGAGCAGCCCAGGAGAGTTTTTAGCTTGGCCTTCAGGTTGTATTTAAGAGAGCAATGTTTTATTTTTAGTAAGTGAAAATTTCTAAGTCATTTTGCTTTCCCTAACCTTTGGAAAAGGTGTTTGCCAGTAAAGATTGCCTGCAACACCACAATCATGCTTTGCCAAGATCCTATCAAATCGATGGTGGTTTATTTTCAGTTGCTCTTCCCAAACCAAAGACAGTAAGCAGCAAATACACAGGAACAAAAAAAGAAAAGATTAAACCCCCAAGCAGGATATAACTTCCCACTCTCACTGGAAAAGCAAGCTTCCTTACCCAGTCCTAAGTTTCTCCCTGCCCAGGCTCTGAGCATTTTATATCAGTGCAGGCACAGACATTGTGCTACAAACCCACCCATATGTTATGGGGCAAAAGGCACCTCAACCTTTTCATCTAGTCCTCCCATCTGCAGCTTTCTAAATGGGATTTGTGTATTTCCTTGCAAAGAAATCTCTTTATCACAAGCACCACTTTTTCCAAACAAGAAGATCTGCCTCTGCAGCCAAGCACCACCAAAGGCTTCTATAAATAACGAGATCAATAGTGAACTGGGATGCCAGCGAGAGTGACACCGAGGGACTGGAGCAGGGGTATGGTAATTGAAATCTGCTGACGCAGCTGCTGCTCAACATAATTCAGGGAACTGCAGCAATAAAACTTCCCTGTTCTGTCACTCCTTACAATTAGTCCCAGAGCTCTCTGGTCATTTACACCAACAGCACTCTCTGTAATTACTCCACTGCAGACACTAGACCTGCCAGCAGATATGACGTTCTCTAGTGCTTCGTTAGGATTAGAAGAATCTTAACAAGAAGCTTTACCAAACTATTAGCTATTATCACACAGAGACTAGAAACACACCTCCTAAGAATGCTGTTGAATATACAGGGAGGTGGGGGAAAGCTTCATGATGACAATAAATCAAAAATGAGCCAAAAGAATCTCTGCACATTCAATAGCAATATTTTAACTGGAATGTGTAAAACATCCATCCCATCTCTGCCACCTCCTCACTGGGAGGACCAGAAGATCCGAGTTGTTCCAGTATGAAAAGGAGAAATCTGTGTAAAACCTCCTTCAATCACCATTATACAAATATTTTCATTAAAGTGACAAATATAAATAACTGTATTTGCAAGTCATCCCTGAAACACTTCAATGGCACAATTCTTCCAAACGAAATGTAAAGCAATTTTTGTTTAAATTTGTTTTCAATTCAGCAGTTATCAGCTGTTTATATTAGAGAGAACTACCTTCAAGCAATTTGAAAATGCCTGGCAATACACTATTTCATTGCTGTTTGGGGGGAAGAAAAAAGTTAAAAACCCAACCAGGATTCAACCCCCCAGGTTTTTTTACACAACCCAAGTAACAGTAACCTTTTTTTTGGACTTTAGATTCTAAAAGGAAGACTCTGTAGGGCATTTAGTGGACTCTAGGCTTTGTATTTTGCATTATTGTTACCAAAAATACACAGATACCAGTTAGGTTTTAAAAAAAGAACAAAAAACAAAGGCACACCACCACACACATTTGCACTTCTTCCTCCTCCTCCTGCCCAAAACCACAGGCACACAAATTTCCTGATTAGGAGAACAAACAGATACACTTTATCTATCCTGGGCATGTATCAACGAAACAGTCTCTGAGCTTTGAAATTGAGAAGTTATGGGCATAAATCCTGACCCAGGCTCCAGTCCAATTTGAGAAGCTAAAACCTCCCCTTAGAAATTAGTTCTCAATTAAGACGTTAAATGCACTGAAATTTAGAATGGATAGAGAGAATGGGCAATGGACATGCCTGCCAGAAGGACAGACACCTACTGGAGGTTTCCCCAGAGAGCAATGGTTTGAGGAGTCAGAAAACCTGTTCTGCTTGCACACTCTGTTAAGTTCTACACTGATTTCACAGAAAAGACTTTGCTAAATTTGCACAAGCTCTGTATTTTTCATTACAAAAGGCCAGGCCTCTGTTTATGCAGAGCACCTTAACTACTTTTTCTGCCTTGTACTTTTGTTGTAGCTTATTTTATACACAAGCCATTTCAACAGCATACCACCTTAAGGTATCAAAGCCATAAATCATCTTATTCCTTTTCCCTTTTGTCCTGGCTTCTTAACTCTCCGTGTAGTTGTGCTGTGCACTTTCATAGGCTCACAAGAATGAGTAATGATGGGAATAAAGCAAGCTTTGTTCTTTACATCTTGAGTGGATGCACTGCATTCTGCTACATTCCCAGGTAACTCTTGCTATTCCAGTCACAGATCACACCGAGATACAGATCAGCTCACCCTACCATCTCCAATGGTCACTCTGTAAAGGATTTAGATAAACCTTAGGGTGTGGACCACCTTGAAATTCATTTTCATTGGTGAAGCAAAACTAAACCACAAATACCAGGAGGTAAAAAGTAGTGCACAAACCCTTTCAGCCAAATGGCTCAATGAACGGACTCTGTGTTCTATCTTCCCTCCATCCAGTTTCACCACTATCTGTCACTCCCAAATCCTTTTCACTCCTTTTCTTATGCAGTGTAATTCATGTCATGATTCTATTGAGAAATAGGTTTCAAGCAGCACAAATGAAAATGTTAATTGATGCAGTCAGATATTTTTAAAACAAACAGAGATTCAACGCTTGGCGTATCTGCAAGAAAAGCTACCAGGAAAAAAACCCCCACAACTCAATGCTGAGAGCCATCTGACACTCATTACTCACCATCAGCCTACTTCAAGGTGGAAGGACTTTGTGGCTTCCTATTTATCACAGAGAAATCACACAATGTATGTAACTAAATGCTCTTAAAAAATACAGGCCAAGTGTTTTCTGTTTAAGAAGAAAAATAGTAACCCTTTCTCACTTATGTACAGTAAGTTTAATTTAATGTTCAAAGCAGTCTCATTTTTTCTGGAGAGTTCTTGCTGGCATGCATTCACCAGATCCCCTGGCATTCCAGTTGCCTAAGATCACACCTTCAGAAAAGAAGGGTGGAGGGAAGATGAAGTTAACCCTTGCCCTGATCATTTGTCACTGGGTAAAGAAGCCTTGGGATAACTGCATCAGTTAATCCCGGTGGGAAAGGAAAGGAAAAACAAGACAGAACCTGAATCAGAGTTTCCCCAGTAATTCAATTACAAAGGAATTCTTAACCATAGCACTGAAATCTCTGCTGGTGAGCTTTCCTTCATTCAGACCTCATCTCTGCAAAGACAGCATAGGAATCTTCATCAGAACCACTACATAAGAGTTGGGGGATGAAAGAGAACGTCTGCTCCAAAAATGCAGCATTTTGGTTTTAGTTTTACATGTAAAGAAATTAAAACTCTTGGAGAAACTGAGTTTTACAATGAGTGCTGACAGAGCTAGAAACAAAACACAGTATTTACTGCTTGCAAGTTAAAATACACTGAGCTGGTTGCAGACACTACAGTTTTGCTCATGGAGGACTAAGCTCTAGTTTTACTTCAAGGTGGTTGAGTCACTTTTGTGTTGCCCTCCCAAAGCACTTAGCTGCAATATCTCAACCTGAGCTAAGGACAGGGACTGCTGTACTGCTGTCTCCTCAGTCTCATACCACAGGTAACGGCTCTTCCCTCATTCATATACCCTCATGTTGCAGAACATTAATTATTAGGGCTACTGCAAGCATAGGCATGAATTATGATAGGGTAAAAACAAAGGTTGAGACTCCCAAAGTTGTGTGTGAAATTAAACTTGATTTCAATTGAAAGTAATGCAAATGCTGCAGTTAAGCCCCATTTTGGATAACAGCCTGTTCTTTGTTGCATGCTTGCACACAGCCTAGCAAGAGGCATCCTAGGCCATCAAAAGGGCTCCACAGAGAAAACCAGAAATACAGTAATTACCTAGACAGTCTCGATCTTTCCTCCAGCCCCTCAATCTCTAAGGTAATGCTCATTTCCCCTTTCCCAAGTGATTTTTAAAAAATGCATGGGTGTCAACAGAATGCAGTGAAATTCATGGGAATGAGACTTTATACCACAATTTGATGGAAAGACATCAAGATTATAATAGCTCCTTTTTTTAAGATAAACAAGTTTCTATATTAACAGTGTACAGAAACTGTATTTCTATAGCATGGCTGATTTTTTTTTTATCTAGGCAGAGTGGTATTTCCCCATTTAACTGCACATCTGGTTTCAATAATCCTGCAGCTGCTACCTATTGGTATGCCTGCCTTTTGTTCTTACCCCCTTTCCCAGCAGACTCAGGAATAATTTAAAAATAAGCCAAAAAATAAGAAGTAGAACATATAACTAATGACTGATAAGCAGCACAAGTAATTGCAAATTCCTGTGAGTGCTGAGTACGAGCAGAAAACAACTTGGTACTGGAATGGCTAAGGGAGACTTTGCATTCCATGTGTTTAACTCACCTGTAATGCCCAAAAAGAATAATCTCTGGTGAAAAAGTACAGAAGTAAAATCAAATTGAAAAATCACAAGATAAAAGTAAAGCAATTTTAGGTTGGTCTCACTTTGAACAAACATCCATGACAGCATTAACTGAGAAGACATGCTCTGCATACAGACATGTCCAGTTATCTTAAATGCTCTGTGATAGCACATACTGTAGCTTTTTGGGGGGGGATTTGACTAATTGTATCTTTTTTATTGTTATTTATCAAGAAAGCACACCTATCACTGAGGGAAAGGCAGAGAACTGCATTTGGTTTCTTTTAAACACTGATCTTAAAACTAGAAGCCCCTACCTACTAACCCAGTAGTCCATACATTCCTGATGTGGAATTAAGATAGTTACTAAATCTCTATTTCTGAGGGAAAAGACAGTGCCTGTCTCCTGCAGCACAGACCAGACCCACAGAGAAAGGCGCATGGCAGAGCCAGTCACCTGGCTGAGAAAGGGAAAGTGCAGCTCCTACGTGGAAGGTACAAACTGTACCCACACATTCCCTTTTCTACATCCTTCTGGCCATTAAGGGGTTTCCATGGAAGAGATGATAGCAGGGATGTTTCTCCCTGTTAGAAAGCACTGAATCGAGATCTTTAAAATATTTATCCAGACCTACATAATCCAGTGCCGTAAACCACAAGGCTGCAGACCACACAGTATTGCTTTATTCTCACTCCCATTATCACTCAAAGAGCCTGTGACATATTTTCCAGTTACAACTTGCACCTTTAATTAAAGTGCACGTTCAGCTTTAGGACTAAAGACTTGCAGATCAGTCTCAGAAGAGCAGGCAGCACTGTAATTATTTCCAGTACCAGCTTTGCCTAAACAAGGGTGACTCTTAAGACTATGACTTAAAAGGCCAACAGTTGCCTTTTCAGCAATTGGGCATTTTTGACAGTAGGGTCTCAGTCAATCTTTACCACTCTGTTTTGTCACACCTTGAAGGGAAACATAATTTGCATTCCCTTTATATTTGCAAATAGAACACAATCCCTCTTGAGCTGAGAAACAGCCAGCATCTGTGGAAAGGCAATGCTATTGTGGCAACCAGCACTCACCTCCTGAAAAAGCGTAGACATTTCACAGACCAGACATGAGCTGGGGCTTTGCATTTCACATTTGTGCCTGTCGGAGAGGAAGAAATCTCGCAGCAGTGGAGTGTGGGTAAGTGCCTGGACAATACAGTTCATAAAACATGTGTTCCCAAGATTGATTAGCCCTCGTAGACCTATAAAGACAGAAGGGGGAGGGGATGCATAAGCATTATCAAGTTAACAAAACTGTATATTTGCATTTTTATATAGTTTTCACAATATTGCCACAGATTGACTGTATATGTGCAGCTCCAAGTACAGGTTTATATTGCTTTGGTAGGCTATTGGTTTTGATGTACTCAAGTCACAAGCTGCCACAAGCTTTCTGACCTACACTAGGATTTTTAAAAGGTTTTCAGGAAATAAAAACGAAACCTCAAAGTACAGCAACACCAATAGCAGCATTATTTTGCGATGGCTGTTTTGCCATATACCACCAATATGTGCCCCCTCCTCAAGCTGATACCAAAGTGCAGTAACGACAACTGGTAAGTCACTATCATAAGAAACCAATACATTTAAATAAACTGGTAAGTTTTCAGAGAGTTTAAAAGGCTTTCCCCTCATGCAGGTCACACTCTTGAACTGTTAGAAAGTTTTTGTACTGTTAAATTGCAGCAATCATCTTTCTAAGACAGGCAGCAAAGGAAACAGCCCCAAAAAACCCAGTCAGGCTGTGACATCCAGTGCAGACTTAGCTCATCCTTTTTTTTTTTTAAATAAAACCCAAGATCCAAACAAAATAACCTTAAAGAGAAACACTGAACAATACTAGTTCCACATTTGGTTTAGCTAAGTTAAACATTAATCTACAGTATACATCAAAAAAATCAACTTGGCATAAGAGGATTTATCACACCTTAAGTCAAAACGTTCAGTAATGCCCAGAGACGATTTCTTGTGCTTGGAAACCAAGATGCTTAAAGGAAAGCTCTTTTGTTGCACAACAGAAGAGAGGTTAGAAGTGGGGAAAGCTTTTCAGTCATTTGCAAAGTCTAAGTGAGAAGAAAAACATGCTCAAATCCTCGAGTATTCTTCCAAAATGTTAACATAATACCACCATACAGGAGTGCTAAATGAGAAGAGCATCAGGTGGACAAGAATGCTTTTTTTTTTTAATCAAAAACTTACTTTGAAACAATATAAAATGCACTGACAGATAACAATTCTGATAATTTAAAATTAGCATAGTCTTCTTTTGCAATATAAATGGGATTACTGAACAAACAGTGAGCAAAAAACCAGGATTACTTGACAGAATGAAGAATTTCCTTGCCATTCCAAGGTGTGTGTGTATGTGGAAATATCAGCTGGCAAATGGTGTAATTAAAACCGGTGCAGTTCCCTTGCAGTACACCAGATAGTGCTCAAAGGGCTCTTTAGCATCTTTCAGCAGGAGGAGGTGTGGTCCAGTTGCAACCAGTTACCAGACAGAAACGGCACTGCATCAGCTAGAACTGCATCCCCGGCTGCAGCCGATGGATGCAGAGCCCTCAGATTTTTCTTTTCTGGATCTACTGCAACACCACCCTCCTTCCAACAGCTTACTCTTGGCTTCTGTTTACTCAAAGTGCAGGACAAAGTTTCTCATTACCTTATAGTAACTTCTACTGGGCAGAAAGCTTATTGCAATGATTTCACTTTATTTTCATGCTGAGAGGCAACAAGTGTATGCACAACATTAGCAAAGTGTTAAATAGTTAATTTGTTGTAGCAGCTTGAAATAGTGTGATGCTTCAACTTCACATGGGATCCTACTTCAATCCCCAGCCTACAGGTCTCTGCAAACCATGTCACAACAGAGAGGTGTTCATAACTGTGTGAGTGGAGAAAACATTCGGTCGGTACCTCTTGCCTACCTCTCCCCTGTATCTCCCATTTTAAACTTACTGTTTATTTAAGTCACAGGCTGTGCAAACAGAAGCCTGTACAGCTCCCTGGACATGCCTGACATGCAGCATGGCATTTTGAGACGCAGGAGAATCTCTACTTCTACCTAGAAAACTCAGTTCCTCTGGTTAGTGGTAGAATTCAAAGTCAGCTTTGCACAGCAGAGAAGACTAGTGAAAAAACAGTAGTACACCTAGAGACTCACCCTACCACCTTTCTTCTCAGTCTCTAATTGACCCATCACAAGTAAAAGCAAACACATAAAGGCAGCTTTTTGGAATCATTTATTAAGCATCATTTATTACATGCCTGTGGCTGGACCTTCTTCCCCTGTGATCACAAGAATCAAATCTTCCTCACAGTTGCCACCAGATGACTAGTTACAGGCATCAAACTCAGATGGTTCTCTTGGTTTAACTCTACTTTCTTGGTCTTTAGGTGTCAGTTTTTCAGGGTGCCTAAATGAAGTGCTTCATGGGCTATCACTTCAGGGAATGAACCGAGACAAAGTAACCTGCAAAACAGACAAGGCTGGAATGTGAATACTCCAAACCCTAATAAGAAAGTGATGAATGTAGCAAAACAAGAGAATTTACTTGGCTGAAAAGGGAAAAATGTAAAGGAGCACACATCAATCTTATCCTTGAGGGAGCAATGACTGCAGCTGCTATACTGTCTCTTAAACTGACATTTGAAATGAAACAGGTACAGTGCATTCAGCTACAGTTAAGATACTGTGCAACTAATTGCAGCATCTTGGAAAAGATCAAAGCTTGATGTACATCAACTCAAGAATTGACAGAGCTCAGACCAACACATCCTCTTGTGCTGAACTTTTATGGAAAAAATGAGTTTTGTTGGAAAGAAAAATAGGTAAAAATTAAAGCCTATGCAGCATTCTGGTCAATAAAATACTAAGAATGTGAGAGACTTGTGCCTGCTGCACCTATTCCCTTCCCATTAATAAAGCCTGGCAGTATTTAACTGGAGTAGTCGGCATTGCGACACGGGGGTCATAAATGAACAGAAAAATGATGTGCTAAAACCTCAAATGCAGCAGCCCACTTTTGCTAGCATCAACAGTGAGTGAGCTGCATTTATACAGAGGAGTGGGCTAACTAAGGACTCTCAACAGGATCCAACCTCTAGTAATAAAGCTGGGGCAGTCTGCACACTTCTGCTGCACTTCACAGCGTTACCTTTATTTCTGTTTCTTATTAACTGTTTCTGAAAAGAGCAAAAGCAACCAGAGAGAGAATATATTCTGCACACAGATGTATGCTCTTGTGTTCAGTGGAGATAGCAGAAAAGGATTGTTTCACTTCTGAACCTTGCTGATGGAAATGTAAATATCTAAATCAATTCCTATCACTGGCAGGACAGAATTATCATGTATGGTATCATCATTAAAAAAATGAAAGAAAATACTGTTTAATCATCATGCACTGTGTATGACCACTACTCATCCTGTCACATGCTGGACAGGCAGGGTGTAAGCAAAGCAGCAAGGACTCTCTACTCCTGCAATGCCTTGGGCACAAGTAAACCCATCTGGGAAAGTCTTTTTATGTTTGGTCTCGAGATTAGGTTCCAAGCAGCTGGCTTACCTTCCTCAGCTTCAGCTCTTCAATCTTCTTCCAGCTTTCTTTTTTTTCCAACTGCTCAAAGTAATAGATCTGCAATACTGGGCAACAACGTTTGTTGTGATGCAGGGAGATCTAGAACACTGGTTCTGCAAGTCCACCCACGCAGGCAAGATGAGAAAACCAAAACAAGGTAAGGAAATTCCACTTCTCTGTGAAATGCAACTGTAAAGCTGTTAAAGGTGTGGAAGGGGGGTAAATGACAGGACCACACAAGAATACAAAACACAGAAAAAGCAATCAGGTGCTGTATTGCTCTCCTGGAAGAGGCTCTGTTTGTCTCTAAGCCTAGCCTTTGTGCAGAGATAGCAGACAAACCAGTCTGAACAAATATTACCACACAGAAATTGTGATTTATTTGAATGAAGGTTCTGGAAGCAAAAACATAGGTCACTGTATCATGCAACTTTGTGAGGCAACCAGGAAATGATTCAGATGCATTAAAGCACTGCCAGCTCAAGATCCTTTTTACGTTCAACACAGATTAGCAACACCTCAGAGCAATTTTTTGTCCCCTACCCCCAACCCTCCCAGTTCTGCATCTGGCGTTGATGCTCCTCCCAAGCTCCATCAGACAGCATCAGAAGTCAGTGCAAGCTGAGGAAGTGCTCACTGAAATACCTGAAGAGAGTTCAACACAACCCTTATAAACAGCCTAACACGGCAGCGAGGGCTTCTACAACAACTCTGGGTTCACACCATGTTCATACAACTGCAACAGGATTTGAGAGCATCTTTATGGCAATGTGTTTCAAGGCAGAATTGCCTTATTTGTACCTAAAATTACAGCCAAATTGTCTCTTGGCTCTCCAGTTTCAGGTGCAGGCCATAAATATGTTACCAGAACGTACCTTTTACAAGCACCAGCCCCTGCCAGACCAATACACTACTGTTCCACTTGAATGCCAGGAGCAGCATGGTTTTGCTAATGGAGTTAGTGACAACAATTATAGTCAAAAGATTTTTAAAGAAAGAAAATAAAAATCTTCTCATTTCAGAAAGCAACAGTCTGCAGATATATGAAATTACAGATCTACACAGGAAAACCAAAAACAATGACATTTATGACATCAATGATAATCATTATCAAATAATTATCAAATAATAGTTATCAAATAATTATAATTAATAATCATCATTATTAAAAAAACCCAAACCCAAATCAGAACCATGCAGTTTGAGTGAATTTATTCCACAGTGCTTCAGTTGAAGGATCCTTCCTGGGTGGCTGCATAAACCACATGTGACTGCAGAAATACTGAGCTGAATGCATCAGAAGAGGTTTTTTCAGAGGTTTTTGCAGAACACTTTTCACAAGCTTAATGGTTACAGGGCTCAGGTATTGAATTACTCTGACAAGTTTAAGAAAAAGCTGCATAAACTTTTGCTGCAAGTGAGTTTGCAAAAGTTTTAACCACACGATCTTAAAAACTAACTTCACAATTCAATGTCTCTACTGCCAGCAACTGCCAGCATGCAATCTACCCTAAAAGAACGAAAACTCTAGGGGGGAGAATTTAAAAAGAGGTGTTTGAGTATCATCTGAGTTTTCCCAAATACACAGGTTGCATTCTTTAAATTCAGAAATCTTTATAGCTTTGCTTTAGAACCTGTAAATAATGAATTTATTTTCCCTTTGCTTATTCCTAAAGGGTACAAGTCAACAGTTTGATCACATGAAATTTGTATTTTAATTGGAAAATTGGTGTAAAATTCTCAAAGTTTTCTTGAAATTCACCTGTGCCAACCACCTTTGTGGCAAGCTCCTAGGTGGGCTTGCAGTCTTGCTGCTGGTGAGAGGACACTGCAACAGATGCTGACCCAACCCCCAAGTTGCTTCAGTAAGTCAATAACCATCTTTGCCAGTTGCTAAGGTGGATTGGTGGGGTCTTCTTTTAATGATACAGTTTTGATTCTACCCCACCATCCCACCAAAAAACCAATGAGTTCATAGTGGGTCTGCCAAATCCCTACAACAGGAATGAGCGACTGCACTGCTGGTTAGTGTAGCCTGTGTTCAAGAAAAAGCCTGTACCACAACACAACTATTCTGTCAGTTCCAAAGGATTTCAGAAAAACTAAACATTTAGGAGATAGAAAAGGCAGAAGGAACCTGATAAAGAAAATGCTTAATGCTAAGCCAGTATGAACCACTCAAGATGCTGAAGAGTTATAAACTGCAAGGAAGACAACAGGCATTTACAAGAGGCTAAGCCTGAGAACACTGTGGATCCTTACACTGAACCTCTCTCACAGTTTACTATCACCACCAAGCTACAGAAAAGGTCCTAGGAAGGGAAAATGGGTACAGGGCTTTGAAGGCTACACAAATGATTCAGTTAAATGAACAAAAAAAGATGTGGTGAGATCCAGAGACATAAAAATAATGAAGAAGCCACAAAAATGTTCCAGGAGCTCCCACAAAAAGAACAAGCTCTGTAACATTCAGGAACACCACCAAGATGATGAGACCACCCACCCCCTTTGAGCAGTGCTGAGCTGCAAGACCAGGGACACTGGGGCTGCAGCACCAGAGGGCTTGGCATCGCAGCTCCTCCTGGTCCTGACCCTCTTGCCTCACATGCTTTGCATCTCTGCTTTCCACTGAAACCACCTCCCCAGGTCACCACAGGCTCTTTCTCACCAGACATATCCTGCCCCATCCTGCTGCAGATCAGCATAAGGTTACAAACTAGATGCTTATTACCTCCCTCTTCCTCAGACCTTGGGATCCCCAGCAGATGAAAGCTATAAAAGTTGGGACGATTGCTTGAGGAAGTTCTCTCCAAACAGACTCACTGATTCAGACTGGTTAAATCAGTAAATCTTTTTGTAAAATAGCAATTCATTATATGAAGTAGCAAAGAAGGTAAGATGAACCCTTCAGGCAAGAATCTTTCCTCTTTTGCTAAAACTTCTTTTTGAACCAGGTGAAAATGTGCTCAAGTTCCCCTGTGCTTGTTTTTCTGACTTGGCTCCTTTTCTCCACTTATTCAAAGTTGCCAGGTTAGTCATCCTGCATTTTCAATCCCTGTAAATCCTGCCTAAACCAAACCACCTTCCTTGAGCTATTCCATCATCACCCCCCACCCCATTCTCCCAGCCCCCTCAAGCTAGTCAATCACGGAGAGGCACAACCTGGGGAACCTCACTTTGTGATATACAGCAAAATTGAAACCATGTATGTTATATATATAAATGAAAGTGTTTCCCACTATTATCCTAGCATCTAAATTATTAATTATTATCCCATTATCTAAAAGCATCTATAAAATACCACATATGTATGTGTGTGCACATCAAGATTGGTAGGCCACACTGAAGCCACACACAGTTCTGGGAGTCTGGTAGGACAAAAGGAGTACATTTTATTTAGATAATATTGTTATACAAATTTGGATTTCTTTTTCCTGTTTTAATTACAAACATTTTCATTTGGCAGTGACAGGAGTCCAACAGAGAGGCAGCCCCTTCCATCCAGAAGCCCTGACACACACACAACGCACTCCAGCGTGCAGCTGGAGGACACATTCTTTAGTTTGGATATCTGATCTGCACATACATCATTAGGGGAACCCTGTTAACTCCACTCAGTGGAGTACTGGGGTGAGAACAGAAAGGAAGTTTATCTGTATTTGAACAGGGTAAGCCATGGCAATAAGCACACAAGAGGAATCAGGTGGATTTTCTCCCCCCTTACAGATACTGATCTAACACCAGCGTGTTTCCCCACCACCCTTCTGGGAAGCCCTAATTTGAGAACCAAGGTGCAAGAGAAAACTAAATTTAAAACGTAGACACTGAAAATGCAACCAGACTGTAAAAGACTCTGAAGAACAACATCTGTTAATAGAGGAAAAATAAATTACAGGACGCTTTTAGATACGCTGCAAAAAGCACTGCACACATTTACCCAGCTCTAACACAGGCAGAAAGGCAACTCCAGGCCAAAAGCTCTTCTGGAAGGGAAAGAAAAGTTTCTTAGAAAAAAGCAGCATTTGCATTCTAAATAAAAGCCCATCTTTAACCTTCCAATTTCTGGCAAAAGGATTCTGGATCACTGTATTTTTTCCATTACTACTGAAATAACAGATTGCACAATAGAAAAAAGTTTGCTTATGTGTACAAAATGAAACTGTCCTTGAGTTTATTTCCAGTTGAAAATCCTGGAGTCCAGCACAAAAGATGGTACACTGGAGGAAAGAAGTGCATGCCAAGAGTGGCACATGCATAGCAAAATCATGACCTGTTGAAACACACACAATACAGGAAGTATTCCTCTTCCTGTACGTTATCGTCAGCACCAGAAGACAAAGAGGATTTGGATGGATGAGTTGCCCAAGCCATGAAGTTCTCAGTTTGGTATGTCACTGGTGTGCAGTGGGATCCCACCTCATAACTGCTCTGGTTATCTATTAACATAACTTCACCCAGAGGCCAAGATGGGTTGGTCAGGCCAGTTAAAGGAATTAGCCAGACACAGTTTGCTCTGTAGCTGAGTAACTGATAACTCAAAACAAACAAACAAACCAACCAAGCAGGAAACACATCCCATACACTGCATGCAAGTCATGACCTTAATCAGATGCTCTGCCATTTACTTCTTAAGGTACTCATTACTGGCCAGGGTGGATTTGCTTTTAGAAGAGAGTCATGAATTCCCCACCTTTCAGATTGCAGATTGCAAAGTGGTTCACAAAAACTGAAACGTGTCAGGCCCTTCTCCCAGTTTTGCTGTCCATATGTCACATTAAGTGTGGCAACTTAATGGTTTAAGTACTTCATTCATGCTCACATGGCAATTCGATGGGGTTTGGTTCATTTGTGGGGTTTGGGTGGGGTTTTTTTGGGGGGAGCAGGGGGTGGGTGAGGTTCTTTTTGTAATTTCTGGCATATTTGTGTGCAACTGGGCAGTTCTGGAGTGACCTCAACATTCACTGTAGAGTCTCCAGATTCCCCCTTTTTTACAATGTGTTCAGATTGCCATTCAAAAGCAATTGTTTCTACTCTTTTTCTCCCTTAAATTATCAAAGAAACCATGGTAAATTACCAACAGGTAACAACCTCCCTACAATGAATTGTCAGGATGCACACACACATCAATGTCTGTGGCATCTGTTCAGCACTAGAGGCCAACATATTCTCTATAAAGACAAGATAGTTCATCCATACCACAGCAAAAAGACCCAACAGTACTGGGTGTGTGAAGGCAAGATCAAGTAGTTTGGACCAAGTAAATGCAGTTATGTTCTGTAGGCAAGCAGACTGAGTGCCTCTGCACTGCTTGGAAGGCTCCTTACCTTGGGCACAGCACGAGGTGGACATGCTCATAGTGTTTACAGACCCACGCTGACACTGCTCAGAGCCTAAGCTGCATTTCCTCTGGCTTCATGTGGACCAAGACACCAATAACGTTTCCAGCATTTAGTTTGTCCCCACCCTTCTTAGCAACTCACTGCTGTTATTCAATAGCTTCAGTGACATCACATACTGCACACTTACAAAACAGACAAACTCTATCAAGATAGGGCAAACGTAATTGGAAGACAGAGTGGTAATTCAAGAGCAACTTGGTAAATGGGAGAAAGTATCTGAAATCAATTAAATTCAATAGAAACAATTGAAAAGTAGGAAGCAAGAAAAATTAGGTGGACAAACACAAAATAAGAAGCAATGGCTAAGAGTAACCCAACCTAAATGACTTAATACCGTGCTGTAGTCACAAGACAAACAGCATTTTGAAGCTTAACAGGATGGTCTGGGAGGTAATTATTCTGTCCTGGTGATGGCAAAATCTCATCTGGATGGAGCCTGGGATTGAGCACCCATTTTAAAGATATCTATACAAACTGGGTAAAACTCAAGAACAGGAGTGAAAATTTGCATTCAATTAATAATTGAGACTGGAGATACAACTGAAGAGCCCACTGGTTGGGTTAATTAATTAAAAAAGATAGTGCTGATGGAGGAACAGCGAGGCTGACAGTTTTCAAGTATGTTACAGGCCACTGCAAAGGGAACTGTAATTAACTCTTGTGGCCTACCAAAGCTATAATAAAAGAAGACTGAACTCACAAGTAGTGAAATTTAATTAGATATTAAAAATAATTGTCTCAGTTAGAAAACACTGCAACAAGGGAGTCTGGGACTCCCAGTTGTTGGAGCAGTTCCAGAACCAGCTCTGTAAGCCGTAAGGAATGGCCCAGTACATGGACCCAACTCATAAGATGTGGGCAACACCCCCTCCATTATTTCATCCCATCACTGTTCACACATCCAGGTTCATATTACGGTGTGATACAAAACACAGGAACCAGGTCTGACAGGGAGGGGGAAGGTGAGGGCATTTTCACACAACAGCTAAGCCCATCTAACAGCTCACTGGTGCCAAAAGGGACGTTCCCCTTGCACTGAGCTGGCATCTGCTTGACTCCACAGTGAAATGGTTCACCTTGGCTGTCTGACAGGAAAAGTAGCCTCACCTTTGGGGGATGAACTCATGACTTGCAAACAGTGCTGTGTTTGACCTGTTTGTGCAGGTTCATGCACCTCACTGCAGGTGAGGGAGGGATGCAGGAACTCAGGGCTGTTAACCATCCTGTGTGTCATTTTTAGACTACATGGGTATTCTGCATTTGAGCTTTTGCATTTGTGGCTCAATGCATCCATCATTCATACACTTCAGAAATGTAAAAGTCACAGGATAATGCAAAGAGATTACCTGGGTCTGACAGTTCAAGTTAATTCCCTTCATGTCATACCTGTGTCCTGGTTTTGGGGGACAAAGTTCATTTTCATTACAGCATTTGGTATGGGGCAATGTGTTGGATTTGTGCTGAAACAGTGTTGGTAACACAGGGATGTTTTAGTTACTGCTGAGCAGTGCTTACAGCCAAGACCTCTTCTGCTTCTGTGTAATATGAGATAGGGACACTGCTTTGGCAGGAGGGTTGGACCCAATGATCTCTCAAGGTCCCTTCCAAACCCTACGATTCTGTGATTCTGCTTCTCATGCCATGCCAGAGAGAAAGCTGGGGATGGTGGGGGGAGCACAAAAAACCAGGTGGGGACACAGCTAGCCCCAGTGACCAAAGGGATATTCCATACTATATAGCATCATGCTAAGCATATAGCCAGTCCCTGCTGCTCAGGGACTCGCTGGGCATTGATCAATTGAGCCATTGTTTTTCATTTGCACCACTTGTTTTTATTGGGGTTTCTCTTTTTGTTATTTTCCTTTTTGTTATTATTGTATTTCAGTTATTCAACTGTTCTTGTACTGAGTTGTGAGTTCTCACCTTTACCCTTCCGATCCTCTCACCAATCCCACAGTGAGGGGAGTGAGCAAGGGGCTGTGCTCACTTGCTGGCTGGATTTAAACTGTGACAACCTACTAATATGTGTCAAGAAACAAAAATTAAGTTTGCAGCTATCAGCAGTGTTTTAAATCAATTCTGAGGGAGCTCTGCAGTATCCCTGTATCATGCTGTACTTTCAATTAAAAGCAATCATGTAACATTTAAACAACTCTGGACTAAAGACTCAGCACAGGAGATGCATGTTTGTAGCTTATTTAAAGAAAGAATTCCTAATAATGGTACAGAAATAATCAGCAACAAATGGAGATGAGATTCTAGAAAGGTTACCCTTTGCCAGATTTGGGAGAAAAATGCACATCTCCCAGCAGTGACTGCCAAAGAAGGCTTTACTACAGATTCTTCCTCAGAACAGATCAGCCTTTCCTCATGTGTTACTCAGACACATACTGTTGGGTGAGCCTACAGGTAAGTGACATCCTTGGAGCAAATGGATCAAACACAAAAAAAGTACAGCCTTTTATATTCTTATTGCACAGATGAAACAAAACCCCCACGCCAGACAATGATTCCTGAGTGCACACTGTGTGCCAGACACAAAGCGCTCTCTACACTACACTTAAAACATGTACATCATTGAACCAATTCACAAACTAATGATGCCAAAACATAAACCATTCCACAGCCCAGAGGAGTTTCCATTCTTTGCCTTCAGGCACACTCCCTGTGATTTCATCTCCCTGCAGATACTTTGTGAGTTCAGCGGTGTGCAAGCACCGTGTGCTCTGATTCTCCACAAAAGTACTGACCAATTACACTTACTTTTATTTCTGTTTCTCCAGGCTTAAAGCACTTCAAAGAAATTACTTGCCTTATTTGAACGGTGTGGGCATGATAAACCAGGCTGAGAGGTTACAGCCTGTCATTTGCTTTGCAGGAACTGTATGCTTGGGTTAAGACCAAGCACACAGACACAGCAGGAGCCCTCGATGTCCTTTAAGTCCTCATCTTTCTGATTTGATGGTAATTGGCTCATGTGTGCACACCCTCAGCCTGGTAAAATGAGTCAGCATTCCCAAAATATCTGACAATACAAACAAACCAACCAACCAACCTCTTACGGTGAGTTTTTCATACAGCCTGTGGCAATAGGGAAGCTGTTTCCAGGAAGACATGGGACTGCAAGTATTTTTTCCCTGTGAATTGACATGAATAAACATGCCTCCAAAACAAAACAAAGGAAGTGAAAAGTGCATTGAATATCCCACTAAAAATCAGAGGAAACACGGATGTAGATGATCTTGAGAAGTCACCTTATCCATCCCTCTACCTCAAAGCAGAGTTAATGCTACCTGTATTATTCCTCACAAATGTTTCCTTGGATTCTTAAAACTCTTCAGTGATAAGATCCTCCAATATCCCCTGATGCACTTGTATTCTGAAGTGTTCCAGTAAATATGCAGAGTTGATGAACTACAACAACATTAATATGGAAGATACACATGCACTATGGAATCTACAGACATGCTCCTCTACCAGCAGTATTAGAGCTTCTGAATTGGGGGGGGAAATCATACTTCAAATAGGAATAGGTTTACAAAACTTCCTAAAACATGAGAGGAGACAAGTTGTCCAAGATACTGCGGTGCCACTGGTTTTCTCCACTAGAAGTTTCTGTGTACCTGAAGGGGTGCATGAGTCCTTCAATGGCATGAGCAGTTATTTCCCCATGTACTTCCCCACAGGAGGGAAAAGATAACAGCAGTTAAAAAGCCAGGTATTTTCATAAACTAAGGAGACATAATTCATGCCTAAAAACTGATTTGAAAATATTTCTAAATGTAAAAAACATTTATATTAATTTCTTGTTAGTGTGTGGGGCAGGAGGGAAAGAGGGAACTAAAGTTAGGGATCTCTGCAATATGCAAGACAAATTTTGAACTTTTTGGTAAGTCACCTAGGCCAGAAAGGGACCCATGGGCATAACACATAACTGGGCAAATAAAAGCCTTTTTTATTTTTCCTCAGGAGTTTGGAAAAATCTCTATTTTCCTAGCTGTAATTTCTTCAGCATTTTTCCTGACCATCTGCACCACAAACTGGTTTTCTCTCTCAGGTGTCTCAAGAAGAAACTAGTGCATTACATTCTCAAAACCAGAAAGCTATGCAGTATGTAACCATCCATGGGAATCACCCCTATTCAATTCTCTCAGCTGAAATGAGTAAGTCTTTGAGACAATTAAGTAAGACATTAGCAGAACTTCTAGCAAACTTCTCTGAATTCCATCTTAGTCTATCAAGATCCACTGAACAAATTCTGTCTGCTGTGCTTCAGCCTGATCCAATCTCTGCCAGGAGGTCCCAACAGCGAGTGAAGGCACTGGGGAACGTGCGTGTGCAATCTGGATCTCAAATCTTCAGAACACACACTAGAAGGAAACATCTTTCATATACAACACTGGAAATAATCACATAATGCTTGGATACTTGGTAATCAATTGGATTACCTGATCCCTTTAATGTCTGAAGATCAATCAGCTGGAGGAGAAATACACAACATGATGCGCTCCAGGTCATATCAAGAGCCAGAGAAACAAACAGGCGGTTGTTTCTGCACAGCAGAAACCATGACATGAGATGCCACATATACAAACATGCATCACATAAAATGCCTTAGGTGAACAACAAAGCCACACCCCTTCCTATCACAGTGCTCTTCCTACGCTCAGAGATATAGAGCTGAATGGATTTAAAGCAGCTCAATAAAGGTGCAGAGAAGCTCCTAAAGCAACCGCAGAAGGGAAACAGGCGCTGCCCTGTCTCACACACCCTCCAAAGCAAAGTGCAAGACATTAAAGTCCTATGAACCGGAGCGTGAAAATAATGATTAATCTGATAATTGCAGGAAGGTCATGGAGAACAGATAGCAGCCACCCAACATCAAAAAAGAACATCAGCAGGCAAAGAACAGGAACTGTGTTTGTGAAAACAACCGCGCGATCGATACAGAGCGCTACAACAAGCAGCCTTTAAAAGCTAGTGCAGTTCTTGGTATGGTAACTTGATGGCAAAGAAAAAAAACCAACAAAACCAACTTTAAACAGAATGAAATACTTCCAAAGGTAGCACAGAATAAAGTATTCTCTTTGCCCTCCCCCCCAAAGCAGCCAAACTTAAAAGCTCGGTGAGATCTTGCACGATCTGCACAGAAGCACAAGCCTTCGAGTGAGAAGCCTGTGCAGATGGCAGCTCTGAAGAACAAGAGGTACTCCCACTACACTGACAAAATAGAATTCACACCCGCAGCCGTCCCTTTCCCCCCAATATCACACCATATGCTGCCTACAAGTTTTTTTACCCTTCCTCACAGATTTCACAAATTAATAACTTAAGGAGTAGGCTAACTGCCAATGAAATTAAATGCATCCAAATATATTAATATGCACAAATTATTGCTGATGAACTGGCACAGAGCTATTCCAACAATCCACAACACACAAACCATGCCACATGCTGTTTATGCATATTCCTAGCTTCAGTATATACTGTATCTACCTTCTGTCCACACAAAGCCCAACTCTAGAAGCAGATACTTAAGAGCAGAATGGAAGGTCATAGTAAATATAATCCAAATGCAATCCACAAAAGAACAAAACTGAGATGGAGATTACTGGCCTTGTTGAAAATGCCATGCTCTCTGCAATGACACGGAGTTAATCAGGCTAAAATACAGTGGTGAATCAAAGCTTGTTTCTTTGGGTTGGGATGTTTTGATAGTAAGAAAAAGAACCTTCTCATGCTAAGGGCACATCTCTGCCCATGACAAGACAACAGGCACAGTAAGACTGTAAGCAGCATAGCTACACAGGCTAATTCTGAACTTCCTCATCTTGTGCTTGATTTAGAGTTTATGAAAGTATCTTTGCACTGACTGCACCACTGTACAGCAAAAATATACTATCCATTTCAAGAAAGGCTCTGGCTTTCAGAGGATCACTGCACGGTGTCAACAAAGAGAGCAACAGTCTATACTGTCACAGTGTGGTCAAAAAACAGGAGACATACCTGCTGACCTCAAGTTTGCTGGCAAGAGAAAGGCAAGGTCTGTGCCAAGCACTTCTAGCACATCTCTTCTTCTGTAAGCAGCCACTGTCCTCATTCTTTTTTAAAAGCCAGTTAAAAGCTACTTTAAAGAAACACCCCAATAAATTTTCTTTTATTTTAAGCAAACAAACAAAAATACTTTGTCTAAATAAAGGTATCTTGCTGTAAGGGCCAGAATCTAATTCTGACTACATATTGCTGTTGGGTTTTTCTTGATGAGAAACCTCCCATTCCCATAAAAACCTCTTCAAGCAGACAATGACAAGTGACTAACGTTGACTGCATTTTTCATGTTAAAAGTCTAGTATTTTGATTGCATATTGAAGTTACATAATGGCTTAGTGAAGAAAGCACAGCACAGGAAAACAACCCCTACCACTAGAGAGATAGGTAAGACAAATAATTGAGTCAGCAAACGTTTTACACTTGAAAGTTGAATCAGCATCTAGGAGGGGAAAAAAAAGGGATTTGTGTGTTCCTGCCTAGCTGGAGCCAAAGGATGAGGTTTCACCTGAAGAAGTGCAGAACACAGTTTTAGAAAAGTCAAACTGAAATGCTCTCTGTAAACTAAAAATTATGTGTATGGATCAGGAACAACTGTGAAACCACTTTAAAAAAAAACAAAAAAAAAGTCCAGAGGAGGAAAGTCAGGTTTGAGTTAGAAGTCTGGAACATGAGCCAAGGCCTGGATTAAGAACCCTGTCTTCTCAGGAATTTCACATTGTGAACACACACAGCGTATCTTCCTTTGTCTCAAATCCCCAAGAGCCACCTAGAGTTACAAAATTAAAGTCTTTTCTATGCAAGTAATAGGAATGGCAACTTTCCAAGACAGGATAACAGAAGAATTCAACCCCAACTGCAATCTGCTTATTTCACATACACGTTTTAACTTCATACAGTCTGCAGTTTTATCTGAGGTAAATATCCCTGGAGATCAGAATTCCAGCTTTACAAACTTTGATGCCTATGTCAACATTCTTCATTTGCAGTATTTTACATTATTGCAGCTCCACACATGCCTATACATTGGTGTTTGCTCTTATTTTTCCATTAATAAAACATGCAAAACAAGCTTTGCAGGGAAAGGAAAAAAGTCAAACCATTCACACATTTTTTTCTCTATTTTTTTTAAAACAAATTCTAAAACCTGTATGAAAACTCACTATGGTAAAATATTCCCAAAGATTCTACTCAGATGCTATTCTGTTTTAAGCTAAACTACTCCCCCACATAAATCCATGCAAATTAAAACCTTCAAGCAGACCCCTGAACCTAAGAATCTCCTCCAGAACACATTCAGGCATCACTGCAAAAACAGTTTCCAATGCCAACCTACCACCAACCAGGCTCAAGCTTCAAGGTAACTTCTCAAAAATTGTTTTTTGACATTTTGTTAATTTTTACTGGAAACAAAGCAAAGGCATGGGATTTATTCTGTACACAGACACTCCAAAAAGCCAATCTCAAAGTACTTCTAAGAGCTGCTAAGAATACTCCTCAACTACAGAAGCTGGGGCTGGTGGTTTCTTCACCACTGCATGAAGATCAACCAAAAAATACTGGGAGGCCTAAAAAGGGCTAAAACTAGCCACAATTTCCTGGAATACATATTTTTATTTTCCAGCTATCCCACTACTATTGCCTGATACACTCTAGAGAAAAGATGTTAACTGTTTCATATTTCAACTTGTTACAGCATTTTTACTTGAAAGCAGGACTAAACTCCTGGGGAAAAAAAGTCCTTTGTAATGGGAATTGGAATCCTGCTTTCATTCATCTTCTCAAGCTGAAAAATATACTCTGCAAGTTTCAACTATTCTGCAATCATCAAGCAAAATACAGGCAAAGATCTTATATCCTAGTTGCTTCCAAAGAGCTTTCTTTTTTTTTTCCCTCTTTTCTCATTGGGGGGAAGAGCTGTGCATAGAGGCTGAAGAACGTGGAGGTTATCCATATACACTACAGCATTAAGCCCAAAAAGGTCATTTATATTTCAGACTTATTATTGATTGATTAAAAAAAAAAATCTCAGAAGAATTAATGGAATTAGCTAATATTTGCTTTTGAAAAATTAAGCTAAACATGCAACAATATAGGGCAGCTTCTCAAACAATTTGTCTTCTTCACATGGGATCCTAAAAAAAAAAAAAAACCCCAAAAGTGTTTTCTCTGTGTAACACTGGCTCCCTGGCTTACTCTCATTTCAAGCCTTACTGCAGTGACAAATCCAAGAGCAGTTAACCTTTGCTAGCTTTGCTGTAGACAAACAAGGCTGTAGCTCAGATGCAGCAAAAGGAGGTTCCCTGTTGCTCCCAGCCACACATCCCATTCCTGCGCCAGCCCTTCCTCACGCCAGCCTTGGGCGTGCGTCAGAACCTTTGTCAAGCTGTTGAGTGTGGGAACACAGGAGAACATTCCTCTTGCAAAACCACCACCAAGCACAATGTTTTCTGCCAGGTTAATGAACTGAACAGACTCCACAACCAGCTTGACAGCAAGAGAGTGAATACCCAGGAGAGGGTGGGATCATATGGCTAGAACTGAGATAGTATGAGCAGGGAACTGGGGGTCCTGGTTGATGACAGGTTGGCCATGAGCCAGCAGTGTGCACTGGGGGCTGAGAGAGCCAACGGGATCCTGGGGGGCATCAGGAGGAGTGTTTCCAGCAGGTCTAAGGAGGTGATCCTCCCCCTCTACTCTGCCCTGGTCAGGCCCCACCTGGAGTGTTGTGTCCAGTTCTGGGCTCCCTGGGATAAAAAAGACAGGGATCTCCTGGAGAGAGTCCAGGGAAGAGCTACAAAGATGATTAAGGGCCTGGAACATCTCCCCTATGAGGAAAGGCTGGGTGAGCTGGGACTGTTCAGTCTGAAGAAAAGAAGACTTAGGGGGGACCTAATTAGTGTTTATAAATATCTTAGGCATGGGATGCAGGGGGAATTGGCCAGCCCCTTTTCAGTGTCTGTGGGGACAGGACAAGGGGCAATGGCTGCAAACTGGAGCCCAGGAAGTTCTGCACCAACCTGGGGAAGAACTTTTCCCCAGTGAGGGTGAGGGAGCACTGGGACAGGCTGCCCAGGGGGGTGGTGTAGTCTCCTTCTCTGGAGAGATTCAAGTCTCGTCTGGATGCCACCCTGTGCAATATGAGCTGGGAGCTGCTTTGGCAGGGGGGTTGGACCCCAGGAGCTCTCGAGGTCCCTTCCAACCCCGATGATTCTGTGATTCTGTGAACCCTCTCTTGTTCCTCAGCAAAGCTACCCTAGGATTAAATAAGCATTCTGAAAAAGCACTGTTAGTAAGTGAACTCTTCAGATGTGAAGGTAAGATGACTTTCTTTTCTATAAGAAAAGTTTCTCTAACAAAAGTTGGCTCACTCCAAGCAGGTAAAAACTGCAGGGGCTTCAGTGATAATGTGGCTGTCCCTAAGCTTACCCAGGAGCAATTGAATCATAGCTAACTCAATGACTGCTGTGAAGATAAACCATACCAAATGACATTACAGCAGTGATGCAAATCGCTTTCTGGCTCTAGCTTTGGAAAATTAGGTGACACGCTCTCAGATAACAAATCAATACACAAAAAGGCTACTGAAACATCAAATCTAGAATTTTCCATTCAAAATGCCTTCTGTGGTGGAAAGCTTTACATTTTGTATTAGCAGAGAGGTCAATGCCCAGTCTAGTAAGACTTTCTGAAAGCAAATCTCTGCAAACCTCAGTAAGTAACAGTGTATGTTTTCGAATTCTTAACAGATTTACACCCCTCTAATTTTTCTTAAAATTCCCTGGGAGCTTTGGGAGGAAAAGGCATTTATTTAGGTTTATTGATTCTAGTCCTAGGAAAATATTAGACAACTCAGTCAATGGTCAGAGCTCGTGACAAGGTAAAACAGGAACAAAAAAGTGTCTCCCTGATAGAAAAATAACATTTGAGTCTATTAATCCAACATTTTAGGGAACAATTTTTCCAACCAGATAACCATTCTAATTATGAAGTTAGACAAAAAAACACTAGTCTCAGAGGAAACGTTCACCTGAGTAGTCTTAAATGTGGTTTCCCTTTCCTTCAGAGAGCAGTCTGAAGAAGAAAATTAGTGATCAGAGAAGTCTTTGCCACATGCACTTTCTGTGGTCATGAATTCCAACAGAAAAGTATTACTGCTCACAAGTCAGTAACTTTCAAACAAGTTACAGCTAAAAATTTGGTGCTGTACCAAACCATGTTCTTCATTCCACTTTTCTATTTAAGCTCCCTTAAGTAACATTCAACTAGAAAAAGCACACTAGAAAGCTGGCACATTCACCAAAACCTTCCAAGTACTGATGTTGCCTTCCACACATTGAAGTTACCACTACTTCTACAGAAGTCAAAATGCTTCCAGCAGCTTGTCTAGAGAACCAGAAGTACTTTCCAGGCCACTGTTTCTCCTCTGTTGCCATCTTTACATGGGAGCTCTGCTGTATTCTTCATTCCAGTCCCACTGCTGTCACATCACACTGCTTAGCACTGCACAGCTGCAAAAAAACACCTGCTACTCCCATATAGCTATTGGTTTTGCCACCTCCCCAAAACCTCATCATCTTTTCTGAAAGAGATTTGCTCTTTCTCCTACAAAGGCAATATCCCCTCTGCCTTTTTGCAGCACTGCAAATGGGAATCCCAGGTGGCTCCTGCAAATTATCCACGTGCTTTGGGAGTCTAATTCTTCCTAGTGTTAATATACCAATCTTTAGCCATAAAGTCACTTCATACGCTCAGCAGAGACCAGCTGATCCCAAGCTAATACTTCATCTACTCAGGAGAACTGAACCATTGGGAATATTAAATGACACCAGAGCAAGGCAAGCTTTGGAAAACAGCTCCTGGAAGATACTGCATCGCTCTCAGTTCTAGTACAAACCCATGACAAAAAATCTGCTTGTGAATTTGGAGGTTGGTCATTTCCCTCACTGGCTGAGGGCAGCCACTTCACAGGCAGGAAGAGGCTGAAAAATTAGATTTTCCTTTTACACAAGTAGAATCATTTAACTGTTAAATGTAAATTTTATCTAATTTGCCATATAAAGGTTTTGGTGTGTCTAGGATTCCTGAAACACCAGCTTCAACCAAAAATCAAAGTGAGCAATTCTATGACCAGAAATATTCTGTGAACTGAATAATCAAGGCCACAATTCCATACTGCTGCTGAGAACAACATACAACTGAAGAAAGCTTGAAGTTCCACTCACCCTCTGCACTGCCCACAATCTGCCACCCCTTCAGCCTGATCTAGCTCACCTGAAGGCAGTGGTGGGAGCACAATGAAAAAGGCAGCATGCTATAGCATCTGGGGCACACGAGGTCTGACAACATCCTGTGACAACATCCTGAGCCAATGCTGCTACCAAAGAGCACATGTTTATGGTCTAAGAAGACTGTATTGTCTTCTTGAATGTCTTGAAATACAGAAATTCCATCAACATTTCAAGTCTGCTAGGTCATCAGAATATGAAGTGTCCCACAAAATCCACACTATGGGAGGGTTTTTCATCATGGCTTCTCACATGTAGACAGCTTCACTTTTCCACTTGGTTAACAGTGTGTTCCAAGTCACTTTGAAGACGCTTATGTGCAACACTGGGAACAGCCCTTCATTTATATCCCAAAAGGAAGGAATCAGCAGTTTCTATAGCCTGGAGCAGTGCCCAGCGTGAGTTTTCATTTGAAGAGCAATTTGCTCAATGGCAAAATAGTGATTCAAGCAAAGTTACCTATTCTATCTTCTTCCTAGCTGGAAAAATAACTGAGAGGCAAACACACTCTGTTTTAATAAGCAGAAGCAGCACCATTTATGAGGATTTTATGAAGTCTTTTGTCAAGTTTTTGCTTTTTCTGAGGATGTAAATAACAAGTTCCTTCTCTAATGAGTTTCAAATTGTCACATAAGTAGAAACATCATTTGATTTTGCTAAATCAAAAGCTAGGTAGTTCTGCACAGTATTTCCTCTAATGAACATTCATTCCAACATATTTATTTCACGACTGACCGTTCTTCAGATTTGGTTTTTTCTTATGGTGCCAATGAAAGACAAAGGTTCTCACAGCTGTATAAAAGTTCAAACAGCTCAGAAAAAGTAGCAGACAAAGTAGCTGTTTGAGAAGCATCATGAGATTGCTACAAACCTGGAATTCAAAAAAAATCTCTTCATGTACACAAAGAGGGTTCTGCCATAGAGTAAAACCTTCACCCTACAGAATGTCCTGTAAATAATTTAAGTGTAATGGGAAACTACAACAAAACATATTTTACCCACCTAAGTTTGTTATCCATATGAAGAACATCAATTTTAATGTATTTTTTGTTATCAGGGCTAAAAATCACATGCAAGCCTTTCACATACACAAGTTCAGTATATCCTCTGAAGGCCATGCCTGTCTCTGTCCCAGTATCGTCCCTCCAACTTTACTTACAACATTAATACATGTGTCTTACAGAAATACCACAACAGTCACTGGCAAAATAACCATTTCAGAAGGTCATCACACAGCAGTTAAACATGCTGTCTTCCAGCTGACACCAGTGTATCTCTGAAGGTAAGACAGAAAGCACCAAACACCGCTGGCATTCCTCTTAAAATAGCTCTGCAGAGAGCATTTTATACATAAAAGGCAGCTGGTTACGCTTCAACAGACACTTTTGTAAACAGAACTGATCAACAGATGTGCAATGCTTATAGAAGGTTATCAACATAATCTTCATTTTCAGAGCCAATAAAACTGGACACCATGCCTATTCTCCGAGCCATTTACCTACCTCAGAAGATAAAACTGGATTCACTAATATCTGCTATGGGATTGATAAAAACTTCATGTCAAAAGAATTGAGTGTTAGAAAAGAGAGAGAAATGGGAATGTCCAGATAATTGCAGCATTTCAGTCTGCATATAGGCTCTTCACTGATCTGAAACTGCAAACAGACAAGTCAATGTGAGGGAAGTGAAGGGAGTAAGACTCTGAAGCAGCTATATATTTAGCAGCAGGTTGGTTAGAGAGAAAAGGCTCAAGGACAATGGCAGGTCTTTTCTTCCTTCAGCTAAACCCCCAATGTATTTTTGTGAAAGCAAGCTAGTCTTTTGCTTTTAACCGTAGCCCAAAACTGCATTATGTCTCTCGGGTGCTTTGATTTCCAAGCCCCCCCCCCCAAAACTTTCTAAATCTCAGCACATAGACAGCTCCAGGGCTCAGTAGGAGAAATTATTAAAAGCATGCCTGCAGAAGTAAAGAGATCAGTCATTTCCCTTATCCCCTGTGTTCCATAGGCGCTCCCCCGCCCATGCAGCCTTGTAGGAGATTTCATGCAACCAGACATGTCCTTTTAAAACAGACTGAAAAATTTAAAATCCTTTAAGAGTAGGCACAGCATTCCTTCAAATTCTTAAGAGAAGCACAGATATGTGCTTCGATTCAGCAGAAAGGTCACATTCACCTTCAGAGTTCTAGCTTTTTTTGCCTTTTTTTTTGGCCCTGCACAGTTCTATTATCTTAAGTAATTTGTAACAGTCTTTACAAAACATACTGGAGTTTCACAACATACAAAATCCCAGTGTGAACATGATGCAAGCAGTATTTGCCTAGTTACTTTTTCCTAGGCTGCTTGAAAGTCCAGATGCCTTTCCAACTGTCCTTCCTGTTCCACTACTGCAAACAAATAGGTCCTTTCTTTAGAATTACTCTGTGCTTCTCAGTCCACTTCTCCCCCCTAAATATACACACAGTTTGGATTAAATATGATTTACTGTATTAGAAAGATGACATTAGAATGTTTTAGCAATTATGTTCAATGCACTTTGACAAAATATAAGTATGCTGGAAGTGTGATGTGTTCTCATAAAACACTAAGTAGCTTAAAAACAGTTTCACATAGCTACATCTTCACCTTGTACCTTCACCATTAAAATGTTACTGTGTATTTATGAAAAACGTACAATAATCTTTGTCAGAGCTTGTCAGGAAACTGGTTCTTTAGCCCCCTATAATCTTCATAAGAGGTTGTCAGGAAGCTGGTTTTTAAACCCCATACTCCCCCAACATAAAGACAGCAGAAAATAAATTGGAAAACACTTCATTTTCATCACCTTTACCCAAATACTCTCCAGCTGTAAGGAGCTATGCCCGCACTTCATAGTTCTTTGCTCCAGACTACTGAACTCTAAACATTAAACATTTGATGTGCATTTCAAAACTGCTATTTGACACACACTGAAGAACAAATTACATCTTTTCTGAGTCAATATGAAATTGAAGACACAATTGATAATTGTCGAGCAGAAAGACATCTCTGTGCTTATTCTCTTTACTAAAACCAGATTTACCAATAGACTGCTATAGTTAAGGATACACTTTAAGTACAGGATTTTCCTCCATACACCTGCATGGGATCTCTGATGAAGTCTGAGTTGAGATAGCATTACTGATTTCTGATAAGGTCTTTAAAAACATATTGTCAAAAGAAAAAGTTCTGCTTTGTAGCTGTGACACAGATGAGTCATCATCAGTACCTGAAGTGACAGAGCAGGTATCTTTCTACAGCGAGAAAAACATATTGTGAAGTTATCCTAAGGAAACTACCACAATTACCTCATGGCAAAAATATTTATGGAAAAACACCACAGAATTTTGAACACAGAAGTGGGTGAGAATCAGCTTCACAAAGTGTTTCTAGAACTTACCTATGGTGCAGTTTGTGGTTATTTTTCTCCGCTTGGGGTTGTGTCGTAGCAATTCTAACTCGCGCTTGGTGGGCTCCCATGTTGAATACTTCTCTCCAATGCCTAAGCAGATGAAAAGAAAAGTTTCAGGAAGTTGTTTAGAAAAAAGCATTTAAAAACTCAGTTCAAATAAAAACTTTCAACATGCTGTCCATTAAGTTAGATTCGATCACTGTACAACTACAAGAGACTGATTTCTTTTGCACCCTACCCCCAAAAATATTGTTCAGGAAGATGTCAACCAATATTCCAACAAATAAGAAGAGCTAAAGAGAGAAACACTTCTTTACTGTTAAGGAGTACCTAGCCAAATCAATTTGCCATGATTGGATTAAAATCCTCCCTTCAGTTAAAAAGAAATTACAGCACAAGAATTAATCTACTGCTACTCAAAAATGTATTTCTTTGTGCTCAGAAGAGGTCAAACGTATGATTTTAGGAGAAGATAGATGATAAACAAGAAATCTCATGTCCTACTTTAACAAATTATCAAATAAATAAAAAACTGACCCAACTTAATGGACAGATACAGGCTTGATCTTTACAGAGGAACAGCAGAATTTAGTAATTCAAAATACTAAGCAGTTACTACATGTGTCTTAGGATGTACCAGAATACAACCTTTCCTTATAACCACTGAAGTAGGACTTGATGTCAGCAAGTTCTAAGACTTGAGATTCACTTCAGTGAAATTACCTAACATTACCTAAAAATGCAAGTAGTAGGTTTAAATGTAACCCTCCCCCCACCAACCAACCAACACTCTCCAAATACTTAGCTACCCTTTCTTATCAGCTGCAGCTAAAATCTGCAATTTATTCTC